>JACXGI010003623.1:0-30170 GCA_016801175.1 Esox masquinongy | reverse complement strand
GTGAGGATTTATAGATAATCATGTCTTCTGTATCTTCAAGTTTATGGGATAGTTGATACTGAGATTCTACATGTGTAAAAACATGAATAGAGAGAGTTTGACAAGAAATACAGCAAAAAGCTTTGTTTTTTAGTAATGATTTTATTTGTAGTTATTTAACGTCAGCACTTTTATATAAGCTACAGTATATAATGTATTTCTCCATTGCGCACATCCAAAACTGCAGCTTTTGCAAAATTTCTTGAAAGGCTTGCCTTGTTAATACCAATAGCCTGTATGTTTTTTAATAAGTCATATTTTGTTTCAGTAGTATCATTATTATGTTCAAGCCCCAGAAATAAGGCAGTGCATTGTGTTTCTCATCCGTGTCCCCTTATTTTTGCCAATCTAAAAGAAGTGACAAAAAGTTAAGGGATGGTCAGAGGCTGTTCTCTCTCTCCCTCCCTCTCTTGACTGAGACTGACCAGATGCAGGCAACTTCAGTCCAGTAAAATAAAGAAGTAGATATGTAATGTGTGTTCTTACTCACCTCTGCCTCACAAGTAAAACAACACACTGTCTATAACCAGTGTGGTCAGGTGCCTGAAGTTTCTAAATATCAATTTTAAATTGTTTGAAAATAATGTCGTAATGATCAACAATGCAATTATTGCCAATATTATCTGATCAAGACATACAATTATTACTTACAAATTATACAACACAGCGTTTGAATAATCATAGTAAGAAAATGTGCCTATGAAAAGATGCATATGCTATAATATACCAACGTCCAGTATATATGCCCTAGATGGCCCCAATCAATTTAAAAACAACACAGTCTGGGCCTGTGGAAATTTCTTTGGGGCCTGTAGTCTTTAGGCCAAATGGCCGGACTGGGTCAATGAGAAACAAATGTACATTGATCGCTGTCATGTACGTGAAATCATTTTTTAATTTTGAATGACATGAATAGCCTTATCAATGAAGCTTCATGAAAATATATTTGCATCTGACCACTTAGACCATGGGTTTCTAATTAAACCAAGCAGTTGGATGGTTTGCCAGTCTTCCTCTAATATATCACTGATATATTTTTCCTAGCACTGGATTTACTGATAGCTAATCCACTTAACTTAATTGCATAAAAAAATTTAATTACTTTTATTGTGTTGTGTTGTGTTGTTGTACCACCTATCTTGAGCAATGCAAGAACTAATGCAATGTAATTAACTAAAATGCATATGTGATTGGATGGTGGCAAATGCGGATATAGTTTAAATGTATGATAGGTTGATTTGCTACCATTTTACATGTTTAGCTTAGTTGGTAGAGCATTGCACTTGTAGCTCCATGGTTGTGTGTTCATTTCCTACAGGGGCCACCACAAAGAAGTATGAAATGTATGCTAAATTATTTACACCTAATGTAATTATCTTGGCTCCAGCATTGTGGCTAATTACAACAGGTTGGCCTTTGGATAAAGCTAGTAGGTAGTCATTTCAGACCCATTGTTTAAACTGTGTATTGCCCAGAGAAGTAAATACTTTGGAGGGTTGTCACTACTGGCCTTCTTCATTTGCTAACTGTTAAAATGAGTCTGAACTAGGTATGTCATGTTTTTCTTTCCAAAGGTTGAACCCCAGCCACCTCAACCTCACACAAAACAGGTTTTCTATATCAACCCAATAGCAGCTCCAAGGTTCCAAAACACATCTACCAAGGTGCGTTTGATAGTTTCAGCAAATATATATTTCAAAGCAACTGTTTCAACTAGCATCTGCACATTGGACCAGACCATTACTAACATCATGTCACTATGAGAGTACTGTTTTTCATTTGCAGACATCACCACACTTCACGTGTCAGGCTTTTTAATGGCTATATGGTGAAACTATGGTATTTCAAACAAATTTACTGTAGATAATAATTATTTCTCAATATTAAATGATTAAATGCTTTCATCTAAAACTACATAAAATCTACTTAAATTACGAAATAATATTTATTTACAAATGTGTTAATCTTCTAATGAGTTTACCAAACCAAAGCCTAAGTTGGCCTTGAAAGTGAATAGTGGCCTTTACATTGCTTTCCATTCTCTCCGCCTCATTCTCTGATTGTCCCCTCAAATCTCTGTTTCTCACTATCTGCTTTGTAACCAAAAAAGTGAGTGCTGAGGCACCAATTCTTCCAAGATCTAAATAATAAAACATATATGACGAACATTTTAATGGATGTCAGGGCATATATAACAGGTGGATAAAAATAACAGTGTTTGATAAGTGGCTCAAATAAAAGGGTATTTAATGGTTATTTTATGTAACTGGATTTGTTGACTGTAGCATGTTGGAAGTTATTTCCAGTAACAATTTCTAAAATCTTAAGAGCATTTCTGGATTCTTGCACCCATCCTATAAATATAACGTACAGGTTTTGTCCACTGGTCCAAGTAAACAGAGAGAGTGACTCTATATAAAAACTAGTGGATAATGATACCCCAGCTGAGGAACACTGTGTACACAGAGTATTATCAAGCAGTGAGACCAGATGTCTGGAAAAGATTTCTTAAAGCACACTCCATAACTGACGTCCATATGAACACATGCGTATTAGTCTCTATGTTTGATAAGGCAGGGTTTAATGTTTGTAACATAGATGTTCATATTCCAGAGGTGCTTTATATCTCTCTTCCTCATTTGCATTCTTTCAAAGTGCTGTTAGTTATCTAATAGATGAGGAACAATAGCTTTACCACCAAATTCGCTATTGGCTGTTTTCATGGTTTTAGTGACCACCATCAAAGTAAATCAACTACCTATATTTGTAAAATCATCAGCTAGTCATGGTGACAGCAAAACTCTCTGGAGTAAATACTTCTTTTTTTATTTGACCAAATCGACCTAGTGATCTCATCTCATCTTAATCAGTGGAGTTTTTTGGGGGTGTCAACAAGTTATTACAATATGGGGACAACTGTAGTTCCCACATATCCTACAGGGCAAGATATGCCCATTAACAACACAGTTGCATCATGGCTGGGTTAGTACTCCGCATTTTTCCTGAAAACCATTATGATTATGTAGATGTGTATTAGGAGTCAGCTACCTTCCCTGTGTCCTCTGGCAAGAATTCTAAAATTAGTTCCCTTTGAGGATTACAGAAAGTGACAGTTCATTCCCTGAAATGCCTTCAAGCAAACAATGCACAAATGTGCTCACAACTCCTGCAACTCCCATAACTAGGTATCAGACTGTAATCAAACAATGAATACTACGACAGCATATAACTTTTTTCTTTGTTTTATATGTAATTAAATGTTTTAATTTCCTTTGTGTGTGTGGGTCTGTTAACCAATGCCTGATTTATTGCCCTAATCTGTGTCCAACAGATACACCTTCCCTTCACCTTGCCCGAATCTGTGTCCAACAGAAACACCTTCAGCCTGTATATTTACATAAGATTAAAAAATGGAAGTTTCTACATATTTTACATATGGCAACATCACAAAAATGTACCTAAGTTAGTGTCCCTCTGTTACTCTTAAGGCTCCTGATATTAATTTTTGAGGTGAGCAAATGCAGAATGTTAGTGTACAAAACTTAGTGTACTAGTATTTATTCATGGATTGAACGTTTCATCACAATTCTGTTTTGAACATTCGTTTTAGGGCTGATGTCCAGATGAGCATTCTGCTCATCCGTACTGAATTGGAATTTATGAAGATTTGGTCTAAAGTTCATTACTAAAAATACTTGATACCGTTGCTTAAAAAACATGATACCGTTAAAAAAGAAAAGTAATAGTTAGGTCCAGAACTTCAATTCCGTGACCATTCTTTGGCTAGTAAGATTTGACGATTGATTTGACTTTTATTTACCTTTTATCTAAAATGTAGCCCCCATGTCCCTCCCAAATATACCAGCATTTTTTGCCGGAGTCCAAAATCAAAGATGGCCACTGGCGCCATCTTGAAAAATTAAGTTTTGAACCAGAGCACCTAGAATCATGTACAAAGACACTTGTTTGGGAAAGTCCACCACAAGGATTCTGAACCTGACATTAGTTTGACCCAGAAATCTAAGAAGCTAAAATGTGAGGACATATGACAGTAGCGAAAGCTAATTAAATGTTGACATCTTGAACTCAGGCATGTATCTGTCTTAATGACTTAATTATCCAATGTGTTATAGTCTAACTTTCCCTCCAAACTGATCCAACAAACACTGTTTCCATCTCTGTGTCTGTAGCTGTTGTCACTTTGTAAATTACTTTTATATGGCAAATAATATTGAAATTCCTCATTCTCTTAAATTTCTGACATTCAGCATTTTAAGCTGGTCTGTATTCCTGACTGTTCTTTATTACATCTGGTGGATCTCCTGTTATCATAATTTCCCTGTGGCTTTTTATATTTGAAAGTCCCTATTTTAACCTTTACCACTTGCTGATCACTCAACTGCGCATTTTTCTGCACATTTTTATATGCTATTTCAATTGCTCTAGAGCATTAGATTCACTTTCTTTTGAAATCTTTGTGAGAGTGATTCATCCCTCTGTCCTTTGACAGTTCATAGAGTCCTCTTATGAAAGCTTCAGTGGACTCACCCTCTCGTTGGGTTCTTTGATTAAAATGTGCATGTTAATATATTATGTTCTTCATTGAGATGAAGTGCTTGCACAAGTTCGCAAAGTCATTCTCGTCCTCAAATACCTTGGCAACTTGTATGGCTTCTAGAAGTATAAACTTTCTGGCTGAGGGACATTTGCCAATATTAGTTCACTTGGCTCTTCTCGTTTTGGTGAGTTTTTTTAAATTGGTGATATATTTGCTTCTGACAACATGACATGACAAAAGGGGCCCACCTTTTATCATGTCATGTCAACTGAGTTTTGCTAGATTGTTTTTATGGTTTCAATTCATGAATTTGAACAAAGCTAATGATGCTATTCACTGGCTTGTACAGAAGTGAAGAATGGCTTATCAAGAAATATGACACCATTGGCTTTCAGACACAATCGCATGTAAAGGAAATATCACTCAAACAAAATTTTAGGCCAAACTATCCTTTTACTGGATATTTTCTACTGAAAAGCTAATCCTTATGTGATTTTTTTTGTCAATTGTAAGATTTTTTATAGGGTCTACACATGTAATAACTTATTTTCTAAATATTTACTTGTAACCAGAGACTGCAGTTTTTGTGCACAAGGAATTGAATCTACTGAAGATCTTTTTTGTGATTGTTTGCATAGTGAGGTGTTTTGGACTGGCGTGAAGTTATATCTTGGCAACACAATGCATGCAACCACTGATATATCAGAATTTTACATATTTTTTTGTACACAGATTCGGTCCTTGAACGACGTACAGTATGTTGTTAATCTCTTATGATTTTGGGGTACATTTTTTTATATACAAATCAAAATTAACAAAGAAAAAGCCAGTCTCCCCAAAAATTATTAACTGATGTGTAAATGTATATTGGACTTGGGCGAAGATTAATCTTTCAGCACAAAAAGGCACGGAAGCGCACAGACAAGACAAGCTGTTGAGGGTCCACGAGAGGTCCTCGGAAATGTGGACACCCAGGAATTTGAAGATGGACACGCCCTACCTCAGAACCATCGATGAGAACTGGCTGCAGCCTTTAGACTTCCTGTAATCCACAAAGAGCTCCTTGGTTTTCTTTGCGTTCATGACCAGGTTCATTCCTACAGTGGCATAGGTTTCCTTATACATGAGTGGGACATGCCCCCCCACACTTTTTCTCAGCAAAACTCTATTATAAGAGATGCTCAAACTCTGTGCTTTAGAATGGTGCGGAGGCAGGACGGTAGACAATTGCGTAATTCAAATCAGACTGGATTAAGGACCACATGGAAGCACTTTGATTTGAGGTAGTTGCTGAAATGGTCATGTGCACGGGGCTGGTTACCATAGTAGAGTAGAAGCTACCGTTGCTAGTTGCAACCAAGGGGCAAACTCCGAGGCTGACAAATGAAGCCTACCCGGAAGTGCAAAAAACTGCAATTCATCGAATGGCCACTTGAGGCTGGCTGCAAAAGGGAGCAATCTCCATAGATCTCTATGGCAAAATGCTCAACTTTACAGCAGAAATAAACATGTTTACAGCCTGGTTGAAAAAATGGTTTTGGTGTATATTGCTTATTTCCCCCTTTGTGACAACTGTGGTGGTGGTGGGGGGGGGGGGGGGCTTTATAACTCATCCATTTAAATTATATTAAGTCTTGTGAAAATCTAATATCTAATCTTTAAGGTTTTTAAACATGGAGAACCTGCATTTAGCAGTTATGCTGTACACAACTGGAATAAACTACCAGAAGATCTTACACGTGCCCCAAACGTATCAATTTTTAAATCCAGGTTAAAAACACTTCTCTTTTCACATGCCTATGACTGAGCACTTAAACTTAACAACATTGTTTAGGCTTATAGCTTCCTATGTTTTTATTCTTTTTATATTTTCTTACTCTATTTTTTATTATTATGATGTTGTTTTGATGTTTTCATTTGAGTATTTGTTTTTATGTTAATGTATTTTTATATTTTTTTCTTTTTCTTTGTAAAGCAGCACATTGAATTGCTTCGATGTATGAATTGTGCTATATAAATAAACATGCTTGCTTGCTCATATTTAGGGGGTGTGGGCTTTTGAGTGTCAGGTGTGGTGCTTGCGCTGTCACTCGTGTCACTCCTAGCGGTTTGTCCTTTCTCGTATCGCCTCAGCTAACTCCAGTCACTGGACGACTCGTAACCATACGGTCTGTGCTCATAACTTAAGTTATGTGCAAATCTAATATCTAATCTTTGAGTTGTTTACAGTCTATCGTCTTCACAATATCTAGAGTTGCAAAATTACCACATTTCAATTAAAAAAACGGTGAAGCATTTTAAGCATTTATGTTTTGTTGTATAGTTTCAGGTTAACTTGCCTCAAGTGTAAGCTGGTAATGTTACAGTGACTGGTTACCAACCGCTGGCTAGCAACCACTAGCAATGCAGAGTAGCATACTGGTAGCATTTAGCCTAGTTTTTTAGCCTTTGCTAACTTGGTAATATCGCGCCAGGTGGGCATTGTTTCAGCAACCATGCACCTGAGCTGCACCCACGCCACATCCTCTTTGTCCATTTTTGGTCATCCGGGAGTTAGTGACGCGCTGCCAAGATGGCGACGGCCACCAAGTGACGCGCTGCCAAGATGACGACGGCCATCTCTGCCAAAAATGAGCTTCAAAGCGGGTATTCAGACAGCTATTGGTGACGTCACGGTAACTACGTCCATATATATTTTTTTTACAGTCTATGATTGCAACTGTGATCTCTGGCTCATGAAAGTTCGGTAATCTAGCTGACATTACCTCTAGCTAACTACCTCCAATAACGTATGAATGAGGTAGATAATAAGCGAATCTATCAAATAGCTGTTTTTTTAAACTGGCAAACATGTTAGGTGTGGTTAGGCTAACGTTATATAGTAACAATTGTTTCTTGCTAGCCAACGTTTTGTACGCTAGCTAGCGTACCGTCTAACACATTAACACTATATTCACCTCACTCACAGCTAACAGCAAGGTGACACCAGCCAAGAAGAGACTTAATTTAGACATACAGTGTTTTTTCTATGCAAAGACAAAGTGAGTGCTACAGCTAGAGATATTAGAAGATATCTAGTTAACTAACTAGCTTAATTGTTGATCTCTTGAAACATTAGCTAACATTACATGTAGTTCCCTACAGCTGCATTTGACATTTCAACCTAATGTGGATCTTATAGATCAAACATTGCCTTCAGGCTCTGCAGGCATAGATCATGGTCATGTCATATTCTGTACTGCATTTTAGCAGGATCAGATGGTGACCATGACAGGGATCCCTGTCACAGCAGGATCAGACAGCCAGGGAGAAAAGGTCATCCGTGGAGCTGATGTGAAATGTTTCTGCATAGCAGTAGTCTATAAAAGTGGATAACTTAAAAAAAATAATTTATGTTATAATGTGTAGCCCATATCTTGAATGTTCATATTTATTAGCAGAACCAGAAGGTTGTTGAGTTGGCCAGTGTAGTCATGCGAGAGGGTTGTGGTGGAGCTTAGGAGGTGAGGTTACTGTACATGTACATGTAAAGTAGATCACTTGGCCCTCATTTCAGGGTGGTTGCGGTTGGTTGGTGTCCCTTTGGTTGATGCTTGGCAATGTGGGTGAATTGACTTCCTGCCTGTTGGGCCCGGTCCAAGTGAAATGAATAAATACCCTCAGATACCTCAGATAGGGCCACAGTGTCACTGGACCCCCCGTCTCAGCCCCAAGGTTTTACGCTGCTGTATTTATTTGCCGGGGGAGTAGGGTTAGTTCTCCTTCTCCACTGTATATCCTTGTAAACCTAAGGAATGCACTCTCTAAATTTTCTTGTCTCCTGCTCCGTTCAAACTTAGGAGGACATGAGGTCTTGGCCCACACCTCCCGAGTACCAGGCTCTAAATACTCGTTGCTGCCACTATCCAAAGTCCTCCTGGCTGTGTTGCAGATCAAGATGATACCTGACAATTCCAGCTGCTAGTCTGATAACCACCCCGGTTGTCCCTGTTCTTGTCCATCTGGTCAAGCTTCTGACCTGGTTTAGGATTTATAGACTCTGGACACAACCCAAATGCATTTACTAATTATTACAACTTGTACTCTTAAAATGTTCACCCGGCACAGCCAGAAGAGGACTGGTCACCCCACTGAGCCTGGTTCCTCTCTAGGTTCCTTCCTAAATTTCGGCCCTTCTTAGGGAGTCTTTCCTAACCACTGTGCTTCAACATTGTTGTTGCTTGCTCCTTGGGGTTTCAGGCTGGGTGTTTTGTGAAAGCACTTTGTGACAACTGCTGATGTAAAAAGGGCTTTATAAATACATTTGTTTGATTGATTGATCACATTTTATCAGCCACACATTGAAATTCAGAGGTCTGTGGAGTAGCTCTTCATTAAGTGCACACATTACAGACAATATCTTAACTAAGTAATATTAAATTAAATGGCTGAAGGCAGTATTTTTCATGTTTATTCTAGCAGAATCAAATGTTGTGTCCACCAGTGCACATACACCATATGGCCAAAAGTATGTGGACACCCGACCACACCTATATGAGCTTGTTGGACATCCCATTTCAAAACCATGGGCATTTGCAAAACATATTTGTCCCCTTCACATTTGAAATCAAACCTACGCCCCTGGATTTCTACGTAGGTCTACCTTGTGACTACCTTGGAGGTGGCCCTTTGGAGGTGTACAGCTTCTGGGTATCAGGTAGCATGGTCCACCAACACCTTTTACTCTTGGCCCCAGGCGGACTTGGGGAGGGTGCCAATGAAGTCCATGCTAATCATCTTGAAGGGCAAATCGATAATGGGGAACAGTACTTGCAGTGAGGGTGGCGGGAGAGCCATACTCTGATGGATGGGACACAGCTTGTAGAAATTCCAGATCCACCGCCAGTGTAGCATGTGGAAGCATAGAACATAGAAACAGGTGTGAGGTGCCTGAAGGCATTTATTAACACAAAAACAGGCAAAAGAGAAAACAGAACTGCTGCTTGCTGGTGTAGCTAACTGCTCTCACCTTCAGGCCCTCACAGTTGTTGTCTGGGTTCTGTGTCATCATCTTTGCCTTAAACAATAGAGAAAACACACACAGACAGGCTCACACACCCCTGACACTTCTGGGTGTCCGTTTAATGCTTACTCTAATGGTTTTCAGGTGTGGCTTTTCAGGGCTTTTGGCTTGGGCCCAAATCTTTTCCTCTGGCAAGGCCTTCTGGGCACTGTAGAAGACCTGAGTCTTATAGACAAGGGAGGAGATGCATCTGGGTGGGGACAAGGTCTGTTTGAAGACAATAGCTTGGTCCCTTGGATGTTCTGTCACTGTTCATAATCCTAGGTAAAAAGCCAGTTTGTGATTGATCTATTCCTAGGATGAAACCGAGTTCTTTCCTCCTCCCCACTCCTGAGTAAAAAGTATCCAATTGGAAACAATTGGTTAATCAAAACCTTCATCCCCGCTAATAAAGGCAACAACAATTTTATCATATGTGTATATGCTATTTATGCATGTCTTTATAATGCTTCAATATAAAAATAATTTAGCTTGAATAAAACATTTTTTTTTGCATTTTGGAATAACATGACAAAACTAGTTGTTATTTTAATGCTTGAAAACACATCCTGCATGTTCGGGAACTGAAATTGTTCAGGTCTACTGGCACACCTTTAAAGTGACACTTCACCTTGGGGGGACCTTAACTGGTGCTTATTGAAAACCATGTCTGTGAGAAATACACTACCGTTCAAAAGATTTGGGTCGCTTAGAAATGACCTTGTTTTCCATCACAACATACATGAAGTTAGTTTAAATAGGAAATATAGCAAAATGAAAGGAAAATATAGTCATTGAGAAGGTTAGAAATAATGATTTTTAATTGAAATAATAATTGTGTCCTTCAAACTTCATTTTCGTCAAAGAATCCTCCTTTTGCAGTAATTACAGCTTTGCAGACCTTTGGCATTCTAGATGTCAATTTGTTGAGGTAAACTGAAGAGATTTCACCCCATGCTTCCTGATGCACCTCCCACAAGTTGGATTGGCTTGATGGGCATTTATGTACCATACGGTCAAGGTGCTCTCACAACAGTATTAATGTCTAATCTGTATTAAATAAGTATTAATGTCTAATCTGACTCCATATTTTCAGTAAATAAATTTTATCGTAGATGACCATTTGTTGGTTGTCCTTAGTAAATGTTAGCTACTCCTTTTGTCACGAGCCCAAATGACGTGTTTCTGGGGTCCACCCAGACTGTTCAGAAACCCAGAACTCAGGGATGCCCACAATGGTATGTGTTCCCGGGTCCACCTAGACCCAGAACTCAGGGATGCCCACAATGGCATGTGTCCCTGGGACCAACCAGGCTGTTCAGAGACCCAGAACTCAGGGATGTCAAGTCTGGTCACTTTGACTTACGTATGTGTGTGTGATTATCAGTAGCCTTACAAGCTCGAGTGTGAAGATGAACGAGGAGTACCGTAGTAATCTACATTCCAAAGTAATACAATTTATTCCAATCAAGTAATAAAGTTACAATGCAAAATATAGTTACATACCATCCCAATTCAACGTCATCCCAACTAGTCTAAAAGTCTACTAGTATACCGTAAGTCACACTATAGCACGATGGTGTGCTAGGAGCTTATGTTAACGATAGACTCCTAAATATGGCTACAACACAATGTGTGGGAGGTCTCTTTAACAATGACAAACTCCTAAATATGGCTACAACACAATGTGTGGGAGGTCTCTTTAACGATGACAAATTCAAGTAACTTTTTGAAGACATGGCTATTTATCCTTAAATCAGATATATCTAAAACACTCCCGCAAATAGTCATTAGTAGAGATGTAAATTAATTATTAACTGTCTATAAGAATTTGATCGGTTTCCATTTATTTGATCGATGTAGGCAATTTCAGTTTAGTATTAATTGAGAACGCAGTGTAACTAGTTGGGCGGGGAACCCTCTGAAAAATCTACTGCATAGAAAGGCACCACTGAGATAAAGTAACTTTCTGCGGGATGTTCTACCACCGCTGTATGGAAATCCAACGGACTGGTGGAAGGTAGGCTTAATGAAGGAAGATTCCCCCGGCAATACATGTGCATCCCCCAACTTCAGTGCCATTCAAGCGGATGTTTTCAACTGGACTAACCGTACTCCCATGCGCTCGCAACTCACCCCTGGGCATTTTGAAAATAAAAATCAATAGGGTTGCTTGGAAATCAGATCAGCTTGCCATAGTTTAGCAATCGGAGTCCAAAGACACTTTATTTTACATTGTTGTTTTTTTTTAAACGGAAAAAGTGTTTTGTTTTTGCGGATTGTTTGTTTATATTTGATATGGTTGTATAAACTACTCATGGTATATCCGCACAGCACGTTGTCGGGTTCATTTAAATGCAGTAGTTAGGCATACTCATCCAAAGATGTTGAGTCCAATTGATTTTTCTGTTCTTTTTAAATATAGGCCTAGGTTTAAAATTACTTATTTTTCATTGATCTTTGAACTTTTTTTGTTTTAAAATATACCGTTTCCGTTTTTTTAATCCAGCAAGGAGGTGTAAGAGTTTTGCGCTCGTTTTCAGATTATTTGGTTATCTACATGGTGTCAAATATGTCCACGTCTTGTAAAAATGAAGATTTTATTTAGGAAAAAAATTACACATTGAACATTTTTCGTCATAGACCTTTTTTAATCGATTGTTTGATCTTTTACGATGTCGACCGTTGATTAAGGAAAAGCCTTAACATTTGCAACTCATTAGCATTACTTTACCTTGGCAAACACAATGAACACAAAGGACAAGAACTGTCCCACTTAATCAATGCTAAATTGTCGAATGGACGGGGAGTTGCTACCAGTTGTTGTCAGACATGCAACAAGGACAATCATTTCTACAATGTTTTTGTAAAGTTTGATCCATAACCCGTACAGTACAATAAAGCATATCAGACTATTCAGCCCTTAATGGGGAACAGGAGAAATCCAAACACAACAGGTTAATGTCCACAATATCATGCATTTAGTTACATTCCAGTTTGCTCAGAGTTTCACACCTCTCCGAGTGAGCTGAGGAGGGTGGGGCTGAGGGCCCAGATCTTTAGAGAAACAAATGTTATGCCGGACCACTGATTAACATCACCAAGGGCGTGTTGGAGACTTGGTGGGGCCAAACGCACCTCTTCGTCTAATACACTTCCACTCTTCACTTCCATTTCTCACTACACTACACTATTTCATGAAGCTGCCAGTCGAGGACCAGTGAAGCGTCTGTTTCTCAAACTAGATACTGTAATGTATTTGTCCTCTTGTTCAGTTGTGCAGCGGGGCCTCCCACTCTTTCTTTTCTGGTTAGAGCCAGTTTGCGCTTTTCTGTGAAGGGAGTAGTAATGATGGCCAAGAAATTGTCAAAAAACTGAAGATCTCGTACAACGATGTGTACTACTTCCTAGTGATGGTCATTCGAGGTTTCATTAGTGTTATTTTAGCAGCAGGATATTATGCTGGCAGCACTCAGATTTTCTTTACCACAATAAAAGCCAACATTGAAATTTATAAGGCCATATAGTTAAAAATCTAGTCTCTAAAATAGAACAGATAAGAACAACATTGGAACGGACATTAAAAATAAAATGACAGACTAGATTGACAGACTAGATTGTTAACTATATTGCCTTATATATTTCAATGATGGTTTTTATTTTGAAAAAGAAAATCTGAGTTAGCGCTGCTATCATAATATCCTGCTGTGAGAAGAACGGTAATGAAGCCTCGAATGCCCATCGCTAGGGTGTAGTACACATTGTTGTACGAGATCTTCAGTTTTTTGACAGTTTCTTGCATGGAATAGCCTTAATTTCTCAGAACAATAATAGACGAGTTTCAGAAGAAAGTTCTTTGTTTTTTTGTTGTTTTAGAGCCTGTAATTGAACCCACAAGTACTGATGCTCCAGACACTGAACTAGTCTCAAAAAGACCAGTTTTATTGCTCCTTTAATCAGCACACTTGTTTTCAGCTGTGCTAACATAATTGCAAAATGGTTTTCTAATGATCAATTAGCCTTTTAAAATGCTGAACTTGGAGTAGGAAACACAATGTGCCATTGGAACACAGGACTGATGGTTGCTGATAATGGGCCTCTGTACTCCTAAGTAGATATTCCATTAACAATCAGACATTTCCAGCTCATTTTCAACATTAACAATGTCTACACTGTATTTTTGAACAATTTTATGTTATTTTAATGGGCAAAAAATTGCTTTTCTTTCGAAAAGTGACCCCAAACTTTTGAATGGTAGTGTAACTATTGAGATCTGTGGCCGGCATTGTATGGTAAAATGGTTACTTACTTTTGTATTGAAAAATGCATTTACTTTGTTATTCCAGCTAATATTCCAGTCTGAACATTTAGTGCAACACCTGGTGGCGTCCTTCATTAAAGAACCAGATTTAGTAGAGAAGACATTAATTCTTAACTCTTTATACTGGTAAATGTGCTTAAAGGAAGGTTTGCTATTTTTGAACCTGGGGCATATTTACAGATTATCTAGCATGTCCCTAGTTCAAAGAGACATTTATTTTTCGTAAATTATTTCAGTTTTGAGTTTTTCCAATTTTTCCTGTAGTCTCTCTCTGGGCTAAATGGAAGTGAACGAGGCAGCAGATGTAGCGTTCGAAAATATATGATACATTCGATTTTCCAAAATGTGAAGGCCATGGTGTATTGATATAGGTCTCCGTATGTTCTCCTGAAAAAATTGTGCCAAAACGAGCATTGTATCAATGGTTATGTTCTACGTGAAACCAAACTATTTTTTTCATAAACAGTGCACTACCTCACAACACTGTTTCAAAATAGCTGAACAACGGTGCTGACCTCATTGGAGTTTACTAGCTACAGATGTCGCTCATCTAATTCCAGCTTTATATTTATGGTTCTGTCATTATCTCTTGTTCTCATCTGACTGATTAGGAGAGTATAGCCCAAAGTATAGCCTATTGCCAGTTTTAAAGTCAATTTGCGAATTGAAGTCATAAGATGCATTTTTCTACCATACTGTACTTCAAAACCATCTAAGCAAATTGCTGTTATTCGTATTATATTATTTTTTAAGTTAATTTAAGTGTTTAAACAAATAGTATTTATTTCTGTGTAGGCTATTAGTGTATTTCTTTATAAAAACATTTTGTAATTATAGCAGTGATGAAGACGCAACTGGAAACATTTCACTTTTAAATGAAACCTGTTTTGTTAGGAGCTGTAATGTTAGGAACATTGAAAACATTGTGTGCTACTATCGTTTAGAAAATTTTCAAAAACTAATAGCATTTTCAGCATTCCAGCTCCCCTGTGCATTTGGAATAGCGCAATTACAGCTTGACACAATCTACCGCTTGTTGATACAATCTACCTCATGTTCCCGCGGTAGGAAAATGCAATTAGATGAGCGACATCTGTAGCAACAAACACAATTTACGGACATTTTCAAAATGTTTTCAGAATGTGCAGTTCCCTATTGTATTAATAAAATGAAATCTAGCTAATTGTCTAAAAGACATGCCGGAATGTTATCACTCAGGGAAAATAACTGACATTGCCGTTCCCAACAGTATCAAAATCGTGCCAATGCTCCGTAGTAGTAATAATTTCAGTACCTCCCCAAACAATTCCAGCAGAACGAGACTTATGACAGATTTATCCAAATAGCTATTACATGCCTACTTACAGAAGTGAGAGTTGTCTGTTTGCTCCCTCCGGTCTCTGCCTCTTCTTCCAGTTTCCAAAACTGCCCGGTTGTTAAGAGCTTGAAAGTCAATGCCATCTGTTGCACACGCTGGAGCCAATTCAGCCTCATCCACTGACATATGAAGGTTCTCAATGGCATTAGGTAGCAATAAATCCCACTCCTAACGTGAACTACAGTTCTGTAAACAAAGCCGGTTGCTGGATGAAGCCTCCTCGTTGACAGAGTGTTACCAGCAGCTAATACAACTTATTGGCATTTTTTTTGTGCTAGTAGTCTATACTAGCTAACGTGAGCTAGAGTTTTGTAAACAAAGCTAGTTATGGATACAGCCTCTCACAGACAGATTAATCTGCGTGGCAGCTGCTTATACATTTTCCAGAAAGAATAAACAGCAATAACCATTGACACAATGCTTGTTTTGGCACAAATTGTTTTCGGAGAACATAAGGAGACCTATATCAAGAGTGAGGCTTCCTTTAAAAATCAGAAAAAACTAAAAAAACTGTAGTTCCAAAAAAATATGTCTCTACAGTCCAGGATTATGTCAGATAATCTGAAAAAAAGGCCTTAGGTTCAAAAATAGCGGACCTTTCCTTTAAGTTTGTGTTTGTGCCAACTGCAGCGGGAAATACCATCCTGTAACACAAAGGTATAGCTTAGTCCTTTTTGATGTGTTTAGTTAAAACTGGAATTGATTTTAGTGTTTCTTATTGAAAACTGTGCCTGTGGGAAATCCTTATTGAAATCTGTAAAATGCCTACTGGTTACTTTGCTGTTATTCTGGCAGCAAATGGTGGTGTCCTTTATAGAACAACCAGATTGAGTGGAAAGTTGAGATAGCATGAATTTTAATTTCCTAAACCCGTGATAATGTCCGTATTTTTGCCTCGTAATTAACCGTAAAGATATAGAATTTGCTTGTCAACAGGAAATTGTAAATTAAAAAAAAATATATTTAACCTTTATTTAACCAGGTAAGCCACATTGAGATTTACAATACTACCCAGAGTGCTGCAAGTTTACAGTACTCTTTTTTTTTTAAAATTGCTGCTAGTGTACAGTGTCATTTATATTGTTGCTTTATTTTATTATTATTTTCTGTCTAGCTATATTTTTGCTTATATACTCTTCTTCTTAACTCTAACTACATAGTTTGTCGGGTGCCATGTCATAAGAATTTCATTGTACAGGATGACGCTGTGTTGTTCAGTGCATTTGACAAATAAACCTTGAAACCTTTTTCAAGAGGGACCTGGCCAAGAATAGCAGCACATAGAAGTTACAATACACAGAATCACAACACAAACATAAATTACCATTGTTCCAATTAAGATCAAGATTCAAAACAGTTTCAGCTGATGAAATCTTTGTTGAACAATATCAAAAGCAAGCTGTAACTGAGAAAGGGCCAGAATTTGAGAGGGCGCCGAACAATAAATCACAGTATCATCTGCATAGAAATGAAAGTTAGCTATGCCTATGTTATTTATGTAAATTGTAAAGAGGAGTGGTCTCAGAACCGATCCCTGTGGCACACCCTTTAACACTTTCACAGGCTTAGAGGTGAGACCTTGTACCTGCACACATTGTGATCTATTTGATTAATAGTTTTCAAACCATAAGACAGTTTCTACTGATAAGCCTATATCCAAGATTCTTTGCTTCATCGTTTCATGATCCACTGTATCAAAAGCCTTTGATAGGTCAATGAAAAGGGCTGCACAGTGGTGCCCCTTGTCTAGAGAGACAATAAAATAATTCATTTCTTTAAGACCTCCTGTAATTGTGCAGTGTTTTTTTTCTGAAACCAGATTGATAAACTGATAAGATCTAATTTGTAAGTAAAACATCTTTCAGTTGCTTACTTACAAGTGATTCTAAGATTTTCTCTAAAACAGAAAGTTTGGAAATAGGTCTATAATTATTTAACAATGTGAGATCTCCTCCTTTTAACAGGGGAATCACCTAGGCCCATTTCCAAATGAATGGAATTTCATTTGATCTTAACGAAAGATTAAAAAGATAAGATAAAATTGGTGCAATAAAATCAGCAGCTAGCTTTAAAAAGAATGGCTCTAAATTATCTGGACCAGCTGATTTATTTGTATTTAAAGATTTGAGGGCATCATGTACCTCAAGAGATTTGTTTAAAATCAAACAACTGATTTCCGATTTGTTGACTATCAGTAACAGCATTTTCAAATATTGGGCAGGTATTGTTTAAAGATTGACATAAAAAAACAGTAGTAACAAAATGCTCATTAAAGCAATAAAGAATATGAACTTTGTCAGAGATCTGAATTGAGTCTTTGACAATGCATGGAGGAAGGTCTGAAGTATTTGTATGACCATCTAAAGATTTAATGGTTTTCCAAAACTTCCTAGGATCATTTAAGTTGTTTACAGTTTCTTTTTTTTAAAAAGTGCAATGCTTTGGCATTTCTAATAGTTACAGTGCATTTATTAAGTCGCCTAAAGGACATTTATTCCTAAGTCGCCTATTTATTGCTTGTCAGACTATTTATTGCTTGGTCAGACTGCCTGGCCTTGGCCCACGCCATATCATGTTGGTGAAGAAGACATGACAGCTCAGCCGTTAGCTATGCATTGTCACAACCTTTAGCCGTGTATTTTCTAAGGGGGACATGTTAATTAATCCCCATAAAACCATCGTAGAGAAGACTTTCTACATCCGGAATAAGGTAAATCTTCTCCCAATCCAAATGAAATAAATCATGCAAGAAACCTTGTTCCACAAACTGCTTCATATTTCACTTGTTTATCATATGAGGCTTTGTTTTCTCTAATTTAGCCTGTCTAACAGTTGCACCTACACAGTGGTCACTGATGTCATTTGCAAAGACAGAAGCTGAAGAGTAATTATGTGAAGCATTTGTAAGAATTAGATCTATTGCTGAAGATTTTTCTGCATATTTTAAATTGGGTCTAGTAGGACTATTGACCACTTGAAAGAAATTTTAAGAATCACAGTGTGCTTTAAAATCATCAGACAGAGGCTGTAACCAGTTCCAATTAAAATCACAAATAAGAACATTTTCCTTATAGTTAATAGAAGATATAAGACTAACTAAAGAGGGGAGAGCATCACTGGAAGCTGAGGGAGGCCTGTAACAACCCACCACAGTAAGATTTAGAAATCTCCAGGTCAAGAGCCAATTAATCAAATTGTTTACTAACCGACTTGGAGAGTAACAAGTTTACATGATACAGTATCTACATTTTATATATATTACTACACCCCCTACTCTCTTAGGTTGATCTGTCCATGGAAACTGTTATTTCTAATGGTAAATGTGTGTTACTGTAATTGTTTGTATGTGAACATATTGTTTACTACTGGCACCAAGGAAACAAAAGGAGAAGGAGCACTTTTCTGTATTTGCTTATAATTAATACAAACAGGCACAGAACACCATAAAATGGGCATGATCTACAATGTTTTTCACAAATAACTTGTTATAAAAAGTACATTTTTTTCTTCTAAAAAGTGTTGTCATATTCTATGATTAGCATTTTGTTAGGGAGGTGGTGTCGATGTTTGCTATAAATTATTGAACAAAATTACAAATTGTTCTATATTGTGTTGAGGAGAGTGTTTTTATGACATATGATTGGTAACATTTGTATTTACTACGTTAAGTAGTTATAGTAGCTATTGTGAAATGCCCTATTAACATTCAACCTGAAACAAAAGAACTGCCTAACAGATGAGCTTATATCATTTATGTAAGAGAAGGAAATACATTGCCCTGTCTAAGCTGTCTAAATCATTCCATAGTGCAAGACCTGAAATTAGGCCTACTCCTGTTTAGCTATTAGTTTCAAATATGTTTTATTTTACAAATCTGATTCCAAAAATGTTGGGACGCTGCATAAAATGCAAATAAAAACAGAATTCAATGAAGTGCAAATCATTTATCCCTGTATTTAATTGAAAATAGTACAAAGACAACATATCAAATGTTGAAACTGAGAAATCTGATTTTGATGCCAGCAACACATTTCAAAAAATTTGGGACAGGGGCATGTTTACCACTGTGTTGCATCACCTCTTCTTTTAACAATACTCTGTAAGCGTTTGGGAACTGAGGAGATCAATTGCTGTAGATTTGAAATTGATTTATAGAATTGCAGCTGCTCAACAGTTTGAGGTCTCCTTTGTCGTATTTTTCGTTTCATGATGCGCGAAATGTATTCAATAAAGGACAGGTCTGGTCTGCATGCAGGCCAGTTTAGCACCCAGACTCTTTTACTACGGAGCCATGCTGTTGTGATACATGCAGAATGTGGTTTGGCATTGTCTTGCTAAAATAAGCCCTGAAAAAGTCGTTGTCTGGATGACAACATATGTTGCTCAAAAACCTGTATATATTGCTCAGCATTAATGGTGTCTTCACAGATGTGCAAGTCACCCATGCCATGTGCACTAATGCACCTCCATACCATCACGGATGCTGGCTTTTGAACTGTGCACTGATAACGAGCTGGATGATCCCTCTCCTCTTTAGTCCGGAGGATGGGCGTCCATGGTTCCCAAAAATAATTTCAAATTTTGATTTGTCAGACTACAGGAGAGATATCCACTTTGCCTCAGTCCATCTTAAATGAACTCGGGCCCAGAGAAGTCGGCAGCAGTTCCGGGTCTTGTTTATATATGGTTTGTTCTTTGCATGGTAGAGTTTTAACTTGCATTTGTGGATGCATTAACGTACCGTGTTCACAGACAATGGTTTTCTGAAGTGTTCCTGAGCCCATGCAGTGATTTCCACTACAGAATCGGGTCTGTTTTTAATGCAGCGTCGCCTGAGGTCCGAAGATCACGGCCATCCAATATTGGTTTTCAACCTAGTCCCTTGCATATAGAGATTTCTCCAGATTCTTTGAATCTTTTAATAATATTATGTACCGTAAATTATGAGTTTCCAAAAAATATTTGCAATTTTACGTTGAGAAACGTTATTCTTAAATTGTTGCACTATTTGCCTGTGCAGTCTTTCACAGAGTGGTGACTCCATCCTCACTTCTGACAGACCCATCCTCTTTGGAATGATCTTTTATTACCCAATCATGTAACTGACCCGTTGCAAATTGACTTAATTAGTTGTGTGATATTCCACAGGATTAGTTTTTTAGCAATACACAACTTTTCCTCGTCTTTTGTTGCCTCTGTCCAAACATTTTTGAAACATTTTCAAAGTGGGCATATACAGCTCTGGAAAAAATTACGAGACCACTGCACCTTTTTCTTTCCTTTCCAAAAAAGTTGAAAAGGAACGTTTTGTGTGAGGAACAGAAGCGTTCAATTTTTCCGGAGCTGTATTTTTCAAGATAAAAAATAAAATAAAATGTCTCAATTTCAACATTTCATATGTTGTCTTTGTACTATTTTCTGTCGAATATAGGGATAAAATGATTTGCAGGTCATTGCATTCTGTTTTTATTAAAATTTTGCACAGCATCTCCACGTTTTTGTAAACGGGGTTGTAAAAGAAGGCAATATCATTGTTTTTAAAGGGGCATGGTGTAGAATCCTGCCTCTAAACAATAACAATTTCAAGGATTTCCTGCATACAAAACTCAAAGGCAGCCGCCTTCCCAAAATCACTGGCTCTGTGTGTCGGCATGGTAAAACATAACTTTGCACTCATACGCTGAATAGCCTACCAGTAATATACTGCAGCGAATGTGATTGTGGGAGGAAACTTTTTTCATGTTGGCACTGGCAGTGTTGCAAGATGGGTAGGTTTCCCCCATAATAGGGCTATTTTTAATGGGCTTGTGCGGTTCGATTTACAGATAGGTTTGTTTAGAAGATTTAGTGTTTGTGCAAATTTCACGGTTTATGGACAATTTTCTGGCAACCTTGCATGCAGGACCTTACCGGTCCTGACGACGCAGAGATGAGTAACGTCGGAAAAACAAATGGATCCAAGTTTTCTTTTACACCCTAGCATGTTAAAATATTTAAATAAAACTTAATAACGCTTAAACTACATTCAATCTGCATAACATTTGTTAACGTTTCAAATGACGTCTGGTTGAATCACAGATTATATTTCAATTGAGTTTGCAAGACTGACAAAGATGACTGGTGAAAAGACGATTAGATTAGGGTATGTAGGCTACTGTCCCCAACAACATTTTATATGCAATATACATTGTAAAAATATACAATTAACATATTTAAGTCACTAACAATATAAATATATGAACATGAAGATTGCTGGATGAACACAAGCAGCATATCCAAGTAGCCTACAGTTGAAGGAAGTCGAGAGTGGGGGATAAGTGATGTGGCGTCAAGGCAACTATGGAGGAAAAAGCAACACAACAAGGCTGTAATATATAGGCCTACAGCTCTGATGCGTTTTTAATGCAAGTAAAATACAATAACATAGTATACTAACGAAAATAGACAACAATAATATTGACTGTGATTAATTACCGAGCTCGATGAGTGATTTCATTTTTTTTATGTGATTCCTAGATTTTCTAATAAACATAGTTTTGATGCCCAGTGGCAAAATGTTTTCGGGAGGCTCAGAGATAATGAAGACGGAATGATATGCTCTGTATGCTAGAAGCATTGTGGAGCCAATGTGTTTGGGAGCTTAGGAAAATAGCCAAGCAGAAACTATAGGCTGGATGCACTTAAATCCAATAAAATGTCTACTAGTCCTGGATAGGCAGAGGAGAACTAAAACAACACTTGAGAGTAAAATCCTTCATATGCAAAAAGAAAAAGATCAAGTATGTAACATGTTAATATGTGTAAAATATATTTATTGCTTGTTTTTTGGTTGCTGTTCTATTAGGGAGAACATTGTAATGTGCATTAGCTGCTCAAATGGACATGGACAACAGGGCAGATTTAACACTATAATAGTTTTCTTTTTCAAGTGGCCAGATATTATACAAAAGTATATCACAGAGGGGCGTCCGGTAGAGCGCGGGGTACCACCTTTGACTAATTTTCAGCCAGGAAAACCCCTGAATTTATCTTCTTGTCTTCCCTTTCCGAGCCAGACCGGTATAGGACTAGCTAGTCCATTACAATGTTTGGACAGGTTGTTCCGGCAATGTATAAATTCAGACATTGCCAAGCCCTAAGACTGTCCCAGTTAACAATTTGCCAGTAGGGAAATTGTTGAAGATACTTGTATATCTGTAAAATCAGTGATTTTTAAAGGTAGTAACACCAAATAACACCAAATAAGAGGGAAGTATAATAACCTATATTTGTATCTATCTCTGGCATTCAACATAAGATAGATATCTTTAAATCCCCAAAATATGTCAGTACACCATGTCCTTATTTATTTCTTATAATTGCATGTGTACCGAGGTTCAAAATGTCTCAAGGTACTACTCACCGAACTTGAAATGCACTACAGGGAAAATTATTCTGTGATGGGTACACAGCCAACCTCCAGTCATGCAATTGTAACCTGTTTATTAGTTACAACTCAAGAGTGTGCCCCCACCAGGCACGTGCACAGATAAACCTCTGAAATGTTTTGTAAGGGGCCCGTGCCCCTCGAAAGGCCCGTGCCCCTCGAAAAGTTTGTGCACAGCCCTGGCCCCCGCACTTATGACAGTGAGACAGTGGACAAAGAGTCTATATTGCAAGATTTATTTGAGAATACAGACTGGATCCATCCACCCTAACAATATTGAGTAATTTACATCAGCAGTCACAGGCTTCATTAGGAAATGTGTGGATGATGTTGTTCCCACAATGTATTCTGATATTTCCTAACTGAAGGCCTTGGATTAACAGAGAACATGGTTGTAGGCTTTATAAACAACACTGACAAGTCAGCCTCCAGGGAGAAAGTAACAATACTTGTATTGTGGTGCCAGGGCCACAACCTCTCCCTCAACAAAATACAAGGTCCTCAAATGAAGATGCAAAAAAATACATGAACTAATCTACGTTTAATTCCTCATACTCTTGAGGCATGTGGCACGTTATCGTGCCCGCACAACAAGTTTTCACTAAATGTCAGCGAAACTAAGGACATAATATTGATTGACTTTAGGAATCACAGTAGGGAAAATGCCCCAGTCCACATCAACTGGGCTTCAGTAGAGTCACATAGCGAGGACCTGTCATGGGGCATCAATGCCAACATTGTGGTGAAGAGAGTACAACAGTGTTTTTTCTCCCTAAGGTAACACAGAAATGTGGCATGCCACGCTGGGTCCTCTAAAAATACTATCGCTGTGCCATTGACAGCATCCTGTCTGGCTGCATCACAAGGCCTTCTGATGGGTAGTGAGGATGGCCCAATGCTTCGCTGGAGCTGTGCTCCTGCCAATCCTGGACATATCTGAATCAATGCCGATCGACATCTTGCAGCATCAGGACCCCTCTCACTGCAGACACAATGTTTACTCACCTACAGTTGACTAGATGAGGACTGTACTGGATAATAGGGTCCCATACCATGAGGTCCAGAGATAGTGTCTGTCTGCAGGTCATCAGACTGCAGCATCTACACCGACTCTACACTACAAACATGCACACATGCACACACACTAAGTATTTATGTAAATACTGTACAATGCTAGTGCTATTTTGTTCACTATTTTATCTCATTTTTAGTTATTTATAGCATTGTCGAGCAGAAAATTGAAAGTACATATTTTGTGTGGTTTGTCATGTTTATCATATGAATACATCACACTTTCAAACTTAACACTTAAGAATTTGAATCGACCCCTCTAGACATCAGCAACCCCAAATTCTTATATTGCTGTTTAGAAATGTAAAGTGACAAGTAAATAAAACAGAACCTTTAGAATTGGTCATGCTTTTGTAATTTTAAGATGTTGATGTTGCCAATAACAAAGGAGAGCATTTACCAACTTAATGCCCAAAAGAATGACCCAATTATTATGCAGTGTTCAATTTAAACTGGATGAGTCATTTGAATAGGGAGTATCCCATTGGCTTAAAAGTTTGTGTGGTGTTTGGGTTTTATTTTTACATTTTTTTGCATTCTAAAAATGTGTATCCCCCAAGTAATTACATAATTTATATATACACAAACAATATATGGTTTGGATTTGTAAACAGTTTACCAGATATTGTTGAAAATACTCTAATGAAAGCTGTCAGTCTGCAGTTCATCACAGTACAGAGCCAGACAACAAAAACATGTCAACAAGTTTCCATCCAATTGGCGTTTTCCTACGAGTTTCCAGCAAAAGCAGTCTGATGATGTAGCGCACATGAAAATGAACAAAAACAATTTTATATCTTTCCATTTAAATTCTCTAAAACTGAGATTATGTGTGATGGTGCGAGTGTAACGAGTACGTGAAAGTGAGGCAAAAAGGGAAAAGAACCAAAATGGACGATAGCAATCAATTAGCCTTTCTTTATAGTCTTTTCTGAAATGGGTAAACAAAACGCACCAACATGGCTACGACAGACAAATAATGATCCGTGAGGTGTGGTGGGTGAACATTAGAAAATAAACACAACTAAACAGTGATTGGAAACAGGTGTGTCCTCGGGATCCACTGCTGCCATCACTCCCCTGCCGGTGGTTAATACACCAGCGAGGTGGAGCGCTGGAGAGGAAGGGGAGCTGCAGTGCCACGTGGAGCAGGCGTTACGTTATGGATATTGTTACAGATTTGCTTTTTTTGAGTGTTGTCTAGTTTTTTTAAACCATGAATGCTCCTTTCCTGGCCTTTGCTCACTTAAAATGGAGATAGAAATCTTGGTGTGACCTTTCTGGTTAAATAAACGATAAAATAGACCTGTTTTTTGAGCAAATAAACATTTACTGTCCAGATGAATAGCTTCAAACAATTGTATTTGGTGGTCAAAGCATTTGCACTTTATAAACATGTAATTTATATTTGTTTAAACGTCATCAATAATCATGTCACCAGTATAACACCCTCGTAAATGATTTTAAATGAACACTGTGATGGTAATTCTATCGATCAGAACTTTTAAAGAAGTACAGAGACAAAATTCTCTTGGCACAATTTAACAGTTTATTTGCAAATAGAGAGACGCGTCAAAAGCTTACAAAATGATCCTCTGAGGAATCTCTGAGGTAGATACATGACCAGTCCATATTTATTACAGTTAAAAGGGGTGTGGTAAGTTACTGCCCAGCTTTCTTATGTTACACAGGTTTTACCCAAAGGGCGGGCTATCCCCCCACCTTATTCTTCCTGCCATAATGTTTACTGTTGTGTTTACCTAAAGAAAGCCAATTGCCCCTACTTCCCCCCAAGTGCCACATTCCTAAGGAACAAAGGACTGATACCCTTATTGGTCTAGGCAGATAAACAGATGGTCAGAGTACCTAGTAATGCTCTGATATAATACAGACGTGTGTCCCAATCAAAGAAAAGAGTTACATACCAGGCAATAAAAAAGCAGACATTTCTCAAATGTACCTTAGTTCAAAAATGTACCTTAGTTCCATAACAACACCCAATGACATTACTGGTCACTTCATCTCACTTAGATTGCACGCTTAAGTTGTAATGCAAGAACCGCAGGACATAGGCATCATTATTGTGTGAAATAATTAGATTTTATGGTTATTCTATCAATGTTTTATACATTTCAATCACTTGCATAATGTTACCAGGAAAAAGATCCCACTATGGCAAACAAATTCTGTTTATGGACAGAAAAAAATATTTTACTGACCCATCCTGTTCCATTACACCTGATGCATTAAAACTGTTGATTTAAATGTGGTAAAAGAACAAATACTTGTATATTTGTCCAGGCTGATATTTTGAGTTTGACTTTCCTCAGCTCTGGGTGAACCAGGAGGAGGGCACAGCGGTAGAGACAGTTGAGGGGGCTAGTCCCAGCCCTAGTGAGGTCCAGAACGGCCATGCAGAGGCCAGCCCCAGCAGCAGCGACTGCCTCTGCCTGGGACAGCCCGTCCAGAACCGAGACCAGATGAGAGCCAACGTAATCAACGAGATCATGAGCACAGAGCGTCACTACATCAAACACCTGAAGGACATATGTGAGGTAGGATTTAAGGATTTAAGATCCAGAAACTGAAAGCATGTGAGGCAGAGGTTATATACTGTTATCTAAAATAAGCAAGATTACTTGTGAACATTTAATATCAAATATTTCATGGGAATTGGTTAAAAAGTGTTTATATGAACTAAATACCAAAATAAGCTGTATATATCCAATGTGCACTACTGTGATTTGATTATATAGTACAGTGCTTCCTGTGAACAAAGAACAAAATGTCCCTCAAAGGCAAACTTCAATCAATATTGTTCTAAAAAGTAGTGACATGGCTGCAGTGTTTTAGTTTGGGATTAGAAACGATGACTGAGGATGCTGACCCTTAAGTGCTGGTGGTGGGCTCAGAAATAGCATCGCTCCCATCCCACTTCACTGTTCCCTAGCATATATAGTAACAAGCACTTCATCTCTTCACGCTCCGCTTGTCTCTGTCAAACAATGTACCCAGGAGACTACATGAAAAAGTACTCAAAAGGCTCTCACCCAATCCATTACTTTTTTCATTAGTTTTCCCTCTGTTCCCACAAAATATGACATAATCTAAACTGAAATAAAGCTGAGAAAACATTCTGTGCGCAACAATCAATATTTGGATTTTTGAAAGGATTAATAAAATAAATATGCATTTCTATGCATTTAATTATATCCAACAGGTGAAAACCAGATTCATAAACTGGTCATCAGACAGAATTTCATCAGTATTAAATGTAAGATTTGGATTTTAAAAATTAATAGAAATGAATAAAGACCTTTTGGATAGGATTTTAATATTCTGAGCTCAACTTTTATCAGGATGAAATATTTAAAAAAAATATTTATACAGAGATTTTATAGTTGCAGTTTAGAAAAGTTTCAGATATACCCTGTGTCCCTTGATCATCCTTGAGATATCTGTAGAGCCTGATTGGAATCTAACTGTGGCAAATTCAGTTGATTGTATATTATATAAAACACCTATATACTTCTCTATTTGGTCCCACACTTTACTACGCATTTCAGGGCAAAAAACTAACCATGAATCTCTGACATTCAACCTTGTTTCCCAAAAAGTTGGGATGCTGCGTAAAATGTATATAAAAACAGAATGCAATGATGCGCAAATAATTTATCCCTATATTCAATTAAAAATAGTACAAAGACAACATATCAAATGTTATTGTTTATGGAAAAATACATGCCCATTTTTAATTTGATGCCAGCGAAATGTTTCAAAACAGTTGGGACAGGGGCATGTTTACCACTGTGTTGCATCTCCTCTTCTTTTAACAATACTCTGTAAGTGTTTGGGAACTGAGGAGACCAATTGCTGTATTTTTGAAAGTGAAAGTGAAATGTATCCCCATTCTTGCTTGATATAGGATTTCAGCTGCTCAACAGTTCGGGTCTCCATTGTCATAGTTTTCGTTTCATAATACGCCAAATGTTTTCAATGGGCGACAGGTCTGGACTGCAGGCAAGACAGTATAGCACCCAGACTCTTTTACAACAGATCCATGCTGTTGTAATACGTGCAGAATGTGGTTTGGCATTGTCTCGCTGAAATAAGCGAGGCCTTCCCTGAAAAATACATTGTCTGGATGGCAGCATATGTTGCTCCAAAACCTGTATATATTGTTTGGCATTAATGGTACCTTCACAATTGTGCAAGTCACCATGCCATGTGCACTAATCCACTGGCTTTTGAACTGCGCGCTGATAAGAAGCCAAATGGTCCCTCTCCTCTTTAGTCCGGAGGACGCAGCTACTATGATTCCCAAAAATAATTTCAATTTTTGATTCGTCAGACCACACGACAGTTTTCCACTTCGCCTCAGTCCATCTTAAATGAGCTGGGGCACAGAGAAGGCGACAGCGTTTATAGATCTTGTTTATATATGGTTTATTTGCAAGGTAGTGTTTTAACTTGCATTTGTGGATGCAGCGATGTACTGTTTTCACAGACAATGGTTATTGGAAGTGTTCCTGAGCCCATGCAGTGATTTCCACTACAGAATCGTGTCTCTTTTTAATGCAGTACCGCCTGATCATGGCCATTCAATATTGGTCTTCGGCCTTTTCCTTTGGAACAGAGATTTCTCTGGATTCTCTGAATCTTTTAATGATATTATGTACCGTAGATGATGTACCGTAGATGATGAGAAACACTTTGCAATTTTACGTAGAGAAATGTTATTCTTAAATTCTTCTCTCACCATCCTCACTTCTGACAGACTCATCCTCTCTGGAATGATCTTTTAATACCCAGTTATGTTACTGACCTGTTGCCAGTTGACCTATTTAGTTGTGTGATTTTCCACCAGGTTTAGTTTTTTAGCAATACACAACTTTTCTACTCTTTTTTTGCCTCTGTCACAATGTTTTTGAAGTGGGCCTATATTTTTCAAGAAACAATAAAATGTCTCTGTTTCAACATTTGATATGTTGTCTTTGTACTATTCACTATTAAACATGGGGTTTAAGTGATTTGCAAATCATTGCATTCTTCTTTTTATCTAGATTATACGCAGTGTCCCAACTTTTTTGGAAACGAGGTTGTAGAATTGAGGCAAGGCATTGATCTGGCGAAATTTATATTAAAAAAAATCTAAAACTTCCCAGGAGCACTTTATCATTACGAAATAGAATAAGTTAAAAATTACCAAGACTTCGTAGAGCTGGCTATCTGGCCAAACTAAATAACTAGACAAGAACGGCCCTGGTCAGGGAGGTGACCAAGAATGCAGTGGCCCCTCTAACAGAACTTATGCAGTGATTCGAGAACCTACCACAAGGGCAGCCATTTCTGCAGCAACATCAATCAGGCTGTTATGGTATAGTGACTAGATAGAAGCCACCCCTGAGTAAAAGGCATATGACACACTTTGAGTTTGCGAGTTTGCACTTAAAGGACACTGAGAGCATAATGAAAGATATTTTTGGTCTGGTGACAACAAAATCAAACTTGAATGTCAAGCGCTACATCTGTTGAAAACAAGGGACCACTAATCATCTGGCTAATACCATCCCTATGATGAAACAAGGTGGTGGGACCATCATGCTATGTTGGTTTTTCTTAGTGGCAGGGATTCTGAGACTGGTCATGGTTGAAGGAAGGACGAACATAGCAAAATACAGAGTGGTCCTTGAAGAAATCCTGATCCAAAGTGCACAGGACCTCAGACTGGGGCAAATATGTGTCTTTTAGCAAACCACAGATCCGAAGTACAAAGCCAAGACATTGGACGGGCTTTGTGACAAGTCTGAATTAGGGATGGGCACAAATAGTCGAATAATCGAATACCCGAAATTTATTTAGTATTACAATACTTGTGTGTGTATTCAATTAACCCCCATTTTTTTACTTATATGTATTTTTTGGTTGAAATAAATAGACTTGAATGTTATTTTTCTAAATACTTTTAAAATTCCAATCTAAAATTTTTACATATGACGAAATACCATGACATTGAAAAAAAAGTATAACGTTTTAAGTCGTTTTATAACATGCGCTCCTTCACACGTGTTTGTTGTTTACGTTCCACAATAAAAGCGGTAGTATAGTGCGGTCAGGCCCAGTCAGTCAGAATGACGCAATATACAGGTGCTGGTCATATAATTAGAATATCATCAAAAAGTTGATTTATTTCAGTAATTCCATTCAAAAAGTGAAACTTGGATATTATATTCATTCATTACACACAGACTGATATATTTCAAATGTTTATTTCATTTAATTGTGATGATTAAAACTGACAACTAATGAAAATCCCAAATTCAGTATCTCCGAAAA
>JACXGI010003622.1:35937-60964 GCA_016801175.1 Esox masquinongy | reverse complement strand
CTAACAGAGATGTAGGCCCTGCGTGGGTGTGGACTCTAACAGAGATGTAGGCCCTGCTGGAGACCCAGTGTCTGACTGCAGGGACAAAACCTACAAGAAGTGTCATTTATTATGTGGAAAATAATTAATTCTACGGGACAACAGAGTGGTCAAGCTAAGAAAGAACACCTGTATGCCTGTATGTGTGTGTGTTGCCTGTCCAATATGCAAATGTGTATTCTGTTTCTTTGTCCAGCGTGTCCAACTCTAAGCTGGTGTGTAGGACTCCTCCCCAGCCGTCACCGTCCCCCCAGGTGGTCTGTGTTAAGGTGGACTCTGTGGTCCAGGAGGCTCCTCTGCCCTTCACATATAACAAAGACCCTCTCATCTCCTCCATCCAGCCCACACGCTCCTTCATCAGGTACTTTACAGGAGTTAGACAGGCTGTCTGTCTGTCAGTTAGTCGGTCTGTTACTCAGCGTGGTGCTGAATCCCAACATCCAGACTATCGGATGACGGCAGGCCTTATAGAAGTAACAGGAGTGGAAAAAGCACATGTTGACTGTGCCAGAGGGAACGGGATTAAGCGTTATTATCCTTAGGAAGAGGTTCCACACGTTACAGGTGTCAGAAATGAGACAGAGAGAGCAGTGGACTTTATGAACACACAGAAGTCACAGAGACAGACAGAGAGAGCAGTGGACTTTATGAAAACACAGAAGTCACAGAGACAGACAGAGAGAACATGGGACTTTATAAACTCACAGAAGTCACAGAGACAGACAGAGAGAGCAGGGGACCTTATGAACACACAGAAGTCACAGAGACAGACAGAGAGAGCAGTGGACTTTATGAACACACAGAAGTCACAGAGACAGACAGAGAGAGCAGTGGACTTTATGAACACACAGAAGTCACAGAGACAGACAGAGAGAGCAGTGGAATTTATAAACTCACAGAAGTCACAGAGACAGACAGAGAGAGGTAACAGTTTGAGTATTGTGCAGAGAAGAGGGGAAAGGGAGAGAGACACTCACGGAGATTAAGTGGGCGAAGAGGGACACATTATCTCTGGGCTTTTTGACAGGAAGTATGTGGGATGTGAGTTCATGAGTCCCTCACGGCTGACACTTCAAGCAGGTTTCCTCATTAAGTTCACAATGTATCTTCATGCATTGTTCTTGTGGGCAGCTAGTGGCTAATCACAAACGCTTGTGGCTGATTGCTAACATGCATTTTCCCCATAGAGAACACACTGTATCGTCATTCACGGGCTACTCTTTTTGTGCACCCAACAGCGGAGGCAGCACCATAGTGGCCCAGGGCTTCTACCTCGGATCAGCTCTCCAGCCTCAGATGGTCCTCACCCTCACAGGCCAGGAGTGCAAAGCCTTCACCGTGGTGAGTGTCCTATTGAGCCTTTATCGAATTAGACTGGTCATCTGTCTGTCTGTCGGTCTGTCGGTCGGGGCAACAGACCGGAGATCTGCCTGCCTGCGTGAAAACAAAACCCCTCCGGGCCGTCGTCCATGCGGCTGGTATTGTCGTTAAGGGCCTGTGAAATGTGAACGGTGTTAAAACAATAGGGAGAACCGTGCTGGATAGATTTGTATGTATGGGGGGGAGGAGGAAATGGAAAGTCCATGCTTGATGTATTTCAGAGTCATCACCTCTGAGTCACACAGCAATGTTTCAGTAGCTGACTTGGCTGTATTATCTGGCCTCAGTGGGTTGATTCTCCTTTTGTTGTACCAATCCACACCCTCTCCGCTACGTGGTCCTTCCCTTTTGACCTGAGTCTGTGGTAAAACGGAGGGCACTCTGTAGGGCAGACCTAGTGCACAGGGTGATATGGTGTCATTTGGGATGCACGTTATTATTGGGCCCCAGTCTGTTCAAGCTGGGTTGAATCTTGTGGTTCTGAGAAGCTGTGATATGCACACGCCTGTTCAGGCCCTAGCATGGCTTCACCTCAAAGCTGCTGACCTGACTCTCTGTTCATTCCACTTTTATAAGGCACCTTGATAAATATCTAGGAGATCAGCTTACACTTAAGTTGTTTTTGAAATGTTACACTGCCCTGGAAAAAAAGGGTCGGGGGCTAGATGTAAGTGTTGGGGGTTGCTGGTAGGTCGGTCCAGATTTTGACAATTATTAATTTACATTGCTTGTTTCTTTTGTTGTGTGGCTGTGTTTTGGGCCGAGCACCAGGGGGAGGATGTGGAGGACAGGCAGAGATTTGTTAAGATGTTATCTTACATCGTGATAGCAAAGTACACTGGCAGGTTTAGTCTTGACCCTCTTACAAGAAACACACACTCAAATAAACACACGCAAACACACACACACACACACACACACACACTGCGCTAGCACTGTATCTAAAAACCTTGTCCCTGAAAACCCCCCCAGACCAGTGTATCTGTATTAGCTAAACTATACCCCAGACGTCAAGACACACGCAGCTCACCTTTCAGTTTCCCTTTCACTGACCCCCTCCTGGTGTGACCTGACCTGTGATGAGGTTAGTGCTCTATGGGGCCCCAGGGAAGGGCTGGGGTGGCCATTCAGACAGAACCGCTGAGGAGGGGTTGGGGCGGTGTCGGGGAGGGTGGGGGGAAGCAGGTGTCCTGGTAATACGGTCACTATGTCCCCATATTATTTCAACTCCCAGTTTTCATGTTTGCAATTTTGAAAAGGTCCTAATCATTGTCCTAGAACTATTTAGAATGTACCACAATTTTGAATGAATGGCCATTTTCTGTGTCTCTTTTTCATGTGAAAGAATTTGACAACTGTGCCCTACAGGAGACCGTGTGGCTGTGAATGAACTTCCTGGACAAGGAACCTGTACTATCCACATGGGTTATAATGTGTAATCATTTAAAATGGGTGGCAATTCCATAGCGACCACAAGGATTATCTCTAGGGGTTATGGATAATGTGCAATGATTTAGAATGGGCATGATTCCCTAGCACCATAGCAGGATGTCAAATAATGTCTAATGATTTAGGATGGGGATAATACTCTAGCAGCATAATCTGTAATGAGTTAGGTGGATAATGGCCTAGCGGGTTAGTGTCTTAATGATTTAGAAAGGGGGATAATGCCTTAGCAGAATAATATCTTAATGATTTATAAATTGGGAATAATGCTCTAGCAGGATTATGTCTTCGTGATTTAGGATGGGGATAATGCCTTAGCAGGATAATATCTTAATGATTTATGATTAGGGATAATGTCCTAGCAGGATAATGTCTTAATGGTATAGGATGGGTGATAATGCCATAGGATGATATTGCTCTAAACCCCTGAACCGCTACAGCTGTCGCCTCTCAGATTTTCCACAGTAACCAGGCTGAGCTGAGCCACTGTGTAGGAAGAGACAGGATAGGGCACAGTATTGTTTTGACCCTCAGCATGATAGGGGCAGGAAAGTGTGTGAGAGAGAGGGGGATAGAGTCCTTCTGTTTCCAAAAAGGGGGTCAGGGACACCCCTGGATATCTGAATGCCAAAGAGGGAAAGCGATAGAGAGGGATTTCCTCTATTCCAAAGAGGACACCCCTGGACATCTGAATGCCAGAGCAGTAATCTGAGCAGACCTGGTCATCACCCAGCACCATTGCAGCTCTGTGATTGTTTAGTGGTAAAGAAATGGAAATTAGGGATTAAATTCATCTGTTGTACATGTTGAATTCCATTTCCTGGGTAGCCTGACTGCACAGACCACTGGAATATGGGACTGTTGGTTGGAATCTGAGTCCATAATATCATCTTCAGATGGAGTACTGTACAAACACACATGCAGACCCCCCCACCCACACACACACACACACACACACACTACTTATCCACTTCCCATAGATTTCATTGCAACAAGATCTGGAGAAAAGACGCAGAAACCTTCCAGATTAAAACACTGAGATGTGGTTTGTCCACCACAGCATGGGAGAGATGGGTCAGAGTAAGAAGAAAACCTTCAGCATTGGCTTGATATCTGTTTCTCAGATCTGGAGTAATTCTGAGGCACAGGCAATCTCAGCTTTCCCACAAACATCAAAGTCTGTTTTTTTAAGCCACAGGGAAAATCTGCCATGTCCAAAAAGCCAGAGGGGCCACGCAAAGAAATATATAGAGCCATATATCTGAGTGAGTGTGAATTTTCACAGTACCAGTCAGGGGCGTACCACTTCAATTACGGGAGGGGTGGAGGGGGCAAGGAACAGTCAGATAGATGCCAGGGGTTTTGGTTGCGGTCTGTTGGAGAATTCGTTTTAATAGACTCTGTGTTTCAACCGACTCGCAAGACACCTGTTGCAAGGATTCTTACATGACAGGCTTCCTGTCCGCTGAACACAAGACACAGGTCTGCCTTTCCCATATTTTATGTTATAATGCGCTGCAGTGCTCTATAACTGCAATAGAACGCTTTGACAGGTCTTGCTCACTCGGCGAAAAGAGAACAACTGAATCCCGTTTGTTTCACTCTGTGCAGTTCTGCATTTCCCCCGATAGCCGGACCCCTTTTGGCAGCGTTCTTAATATGGTTGTTCACTGTCGACATAAGACCTAGGTCTGGCCGGCCGTTCTGATCTCCTCCTTCGCTGTCTGCAGCATGACCAATGCCCAGCCCAGCGGAGGGCCCCTTTCCCATCCTTCTGTTGCTCCCATGCCAGGTTCAGGTAATTTAGTGACTAGATGTGTGTCTATCTTAGCTAACTCAAGGCGCCCATTTAGCTCGGTTGGTAGAACATTCCCACAGGGGCCCACTGTGAAAAATGTGGAAAATGAGTGTACTGTCAGTTGCTGTGGATTAAGAGCCTGTGGATACTTCAATCTAAATCATGTTATGTATGTATCAGTGTGCGTCCTAAGCATCCTGTCAGAACTTGGCATCTTTTCGGGGAAAACAGTTTTTGGCCTGTTTATTCCTTGGTGAGGATGCCATACATGTTCCATAGAGTTTAACTATTGTTTCTGTCTCCACACTGTGTGTCCAGGGTTGCTGGTTCAGCAACCCACTTTTTCCGATACACTCTTAACTAAGTCATTGTTTTAGAGTGGCTACCTTCCAGCCCACACAAAGCCTGCAGGGGCAGTTTCTGTGAATATGTGTGTGTCTGTTTGTGCTTGTTCATGTGTGTGTGAGTAAACAAGGGCCTGTGTGTGTTTTTATCTGGGTTATTGCTCAACAGGGACCTGGGGTTGGAAGTCTGTCCAGGGGAACTGAATTGTTAACAGGAAGTTTCTGAAACACATAAAACCACCCCTGCTTTTCTACCACTGGTTTGATTGGCTGTTCTACTGATTGATTGATTGAGTGATAAATGTTCTACTGGTGGCAAATAAAAAAATGTAAATGTAACCAGTTAGTTACCAGTCCACAATTATAATCAGTGGGGCAATCTGAGTAAACACAGTTACATAAATGCAACATTACTTTTCTATTAAGGTAGGATATTGGTTTTGATTTTGTATATTTTCTTGGGGGTTCTGAAATTGAATTTGAATTGAGAGAGAGTTGCAAAACATTTGCCAGCCAAACTTATCAAAATTCTAACGAGGAGTGAATTGATTTCGGAAATCAGTCCACAGCAAATGCACCCTGAACATGGGCTTCAGTAAATACAGTGGCAGTAAACGTTACCATGGCAATTTAAACTTGAGGCTATGCCAATTTGTAGTGACATTAAAGGGTGCAAAAGAGGCAAAAACAGTTATATATTTAAATATTCAAATGGTGGCCTAAATGAAATAACTATTTCCAGCCTATCGAACTAACAAAAGATAAAACAATTAAGGTCTTAAACCATTTACATTAATGGATATGAAATATACCTAATAGTATTGAATTCAGTATTTTAAATCTTTATAAATACTGTAATTTCTTTAGGACTTAAAACTGTAAACCTCTCAAGAAATTCACCAAATGAGAATAAATATCCATAGTCATTCAATAACTCACCAACCAAAATCATTAGTAGCAGGTAGATGACATCCAATGATCCCATCTTTTGTCCACCAAACAATAGTACAGTAGCATTCTGTGTCCATGCAATATATGGCGCTTAAAATGGAGAACAAACATGTTTTCAGAAATGGTTTAATTCTGGATATATCTATGAAGCCAACATCATTCAGTAGGCAAAAACACTATATTCAAGGATCTTTTATTCTCCCTGATTTTGCAGCAACAAGCTATTGCTGATCTTTGGCTAAAATGTGTCCAAAATGGACGAACAAACTTGGCCCAATTTGGGACTAATATTTTGGATCAAGATGGACCATCCTGATTTCGTCTACAATTCATGAACAACATGTGCTGTGTCAGAAGCTGCCAGTGGGATGCAGGGTGCTTTGCTGCTGGTGTAAGCAGAAGGGACATGTGATATTTGTGCACATTGACCACAAGAAACATGGTTCTGGTGCCATGTGGTACTTTGTGTGTGATGTCTGTCTGTGCAGGTTATCTTTCCACCCAAGGACATGTTTGTTTTAGTGGCGCACTAGATAAATATACAATATCAACGGCCCCTAACCACACAGCAAACATTTACTTGTGGCTGTGTCTGAAAGATGAACTGGTTTTAACCACGCCATGTTTCTCTGGACTGGAGGCTACAGAGGATCTGCCCATGACGCATTCAGGAGTTCTTCACTGAAAATACGAAAGCTCAAGTTTTAAATAAAAAGATGTCAGTCAAATCTACAATTTATGTCTTATGTATGTTTGGACACCTCGGAGTACAGATAACACCTACTTCGCCACACCGTGGGCCTCCCCAAGACCACATTATTTGTAAAAATGAAGGGGTGAGGAAATAGCTGAAATTGGAAAGTTGGATTTAGAATTAGCCTTTGAGGCAGAGGTTGGCAACAAGCATGCATGGGCCAAAAACAAGATGCATTTTTTACTCACAAACATTTGGTTAAAAATAAATGCAATTGGCTGGATTGTACTTTTTTAACAGAGGAAAAAACACAATAAAATCACCGGGGATTAAGCCAAAACCACGTTAGCCACATTAGATCAGATGTCTTAACCAATGACTGTTAGGTTCTGTTTGGTTCCTTTTTGTTTTGTGCTTCCGTTTTTGTACGTAGCCTGTTTTGTTTGGTTTTTGTCTTTTGTTTATGAACGTGCCCTCTCCCTTTTGTTCCGATTGTTTTCACCTGTTTGTCGTTTAGTTCTCTTTAGCTCCCTATATAGTTTGCCCTCTTCTGTTAGCACTTTGTCAGTAATTGTGTTGTATGCTTTGTTTATGTCCGTCCCCACCATCAGTACGTGTTTTTGCCTGCCTGCCTGTTTTTCTGCTGTTGTCTTGTTTTGTGTTTGCCTGCCTCAGTTCCACCATTAAAACCTTTATTTGTCCTTCAAGTCCGCGCTTGGGTCCTGCTTTTCCGTAATCGTGAGAATGACAGCTTCTATCCTTCACGGTCCGTGTTTCATTGACCTGTTTTTATCATGTAACTGAGCAACTGTTTCATGGATTTACCACATCTTTAGCATCATGTAACTGAGCAACTGTTTCATGGATTATGTTGGATGGATGGATGCATTCCTGCACTTATTTATTCAAGCATCATGTTGAGATTTGCCTCTCTGTGAAATCAAGCTAAACTTAAACATGCCTAGGGTTTGTGTTGATGAGTCATAGTGACAGTGTACAAAGAAGTCAGATCAAGAAGATTTCATGCAAAGTCCAGACATACAGTCCCTATAGAAAGTCTACACCCTCTTTAGTGTCAGTGTCATGAATTTAAATTTGGATTTATCAACACACCATACTCCACATTTTTGTTTCAAATATCATTTTAACCCTTGTAGCCTTGGATGGGGTAAAATTTTGCTTTGACGTGCTAAAAGGTAAACTTCTTCCCAGTTTCAGCTATCTTGCAGAGGTCAGCTAGTTTCCTTTAAGGACTTTTCAGTGCACTTCTCAGTTCATTTTCTCTTCTACTCTGATCCCAGTAACTGAGTACATTTTTGTTCAGTCAGACCAATGTATTGCCGAATGGCTACAGAATCTTCGAATTGGATTAAAATGGGATTCAAGACTGGTATTCTGGAGTCATGGCTTCCTTCTTGCCACCCTACCATACAGGCCAGATTTGTGGAGTGTTTGGGATATTGCTGTTACATGCACACTTTGACCAGTCTTGGTCGTAAAACCCTGTAGCTCTGTCAAGGTTACCAGTGGTCTCTTGGTAGCCTTTCTCATCAGTCTTCTATTTGATTGGTCATCCAGTTGGAGACATTTAGGGCTTTTGAAACATTTTCATACCCATCACCTGCTGCCCCTTAGTATTTGAGCTCCTTGATGCTCATGGTTGAGCGTTTGTTTGGTTATTCACTACCCAATAGAGTGAACTTACAGAAACTGCTGGATTCATACTTTAATCATGTGAGTTACAAGAAAATTAACTAGTAGAGGCCAATTCATTTGGTCTGTAATTTTAAAGGTGACTGGTCTCTAAGACCTGTAGGCCAGGGATTTCCTACCAGGTAACTGCCCCTGTCAACAACATACCTACAAGTAGCCAATTTTCTTTGTGAACACTGCACTGATATTTGTGGAGAAACACAGAGTTTAGCGTCACACAAAGGTTGTGTGCACTCGGAGAGGGGGACGCCGAGTGTTTGTCAGCAAAAGGAAGAGCAGCTCAACCATGTCAAGGCAGAGCTTGAGTAGTGAGTCGATTTAGAAGCAGAGTGCCAGGCACTCAGAAATGTTTACGTCAAGTGTCTTGGTGAATAAAAGTAAACGTAGAAAAGACGGTCAAGCGAGGCTTTGGGGACACCTGTAGTCAGAGCCTGTGGCAGAGACACATACAGTGGATATAAAAAGTCTACACACCCCTGTTAAAATGCCAGGTTCTTGTGATGTAAAAGAATGAGACAAAGATAAATCATGTCAGAACTTTTCCACCTTTAGTGTGACCTATAACGTCAACAATTCAATTGAAAAACAAACTGAAATCTTTGAGGGGGAAAAATAAAAAATAAAAAACTCACAATAACCTGGTTGCATAAGTGTGCACACCCTTAAACTAATACTTTGTTGAAGCACCTTTTGATTTTATTACAGCACTCATTCTTTTTGGGTAGGAGTCTTTCAGCATGGCACATCTTAACGTGGCAATTTTTGCCCACTCTTCTTTGCAAAAGCGCTCCAAATCTGTCAGATTGCGAGGACATCTCCTGTGCACAGCCCTCATCAGATCACCCCACAGATATTCAATTGGATTCAGGTCTGGGCTCTGGCTGGGCCATTCCAAAACATTAATCATCTTCTGGTGAAGCCATGCTTTTGTGGATTTGGATGTGTGCTTTGGGTCGTTGTCGTGCTGAAAGGTGAACTTCATCTTCAGCTTTCTAACGGACGCCTGAAGGTTTTGTGCCAAAATTGCCTGGTATTTGGAACTGTTCGTAATTGCCTCCACCCTGACTAAGGCCCCGGTTCCAGCTGAAGAAAAACAGCCCCAAAGCATGATGCTGCCACCACCATGCTTCACTGTGTGTATGGTGTTCTTTGGGTTATGTGCAGTGTTGTTTTTGCGCCAAACATACCTTTTGGAATTATAGCCAAAAAGTTCAACCTTGGTTTCATCAGACCATAACACATTTTGCCACGTGCTTTTGGTGGACTTGATGTTTGTTTTTGCAGCTGGACTTGGATATTTTTCTTTGTAAGAAAAGGCTTCCGTCTTGCCACCCTACCCCATAGCCCATTCATATGAAGAATACAGGAGATTGTTGTCACATGTGGTACACAGCCAGTACTTGCCAGAAATTCCTGTAGTTCCTTTAATGTTCCTGTAGGCCTCTTTGAAGCCTCCCTGACCAGTTTTCTTCTTGTCTTTTCATCAATTTTGGAGGGACGTCCAGTTCTTGGTAATGTCTCTGTTGTGCCATATTTTCTCCACTTGAAGATGACTGTCTTCACTGTGTTCCATGGTATATTAAATGCTTTGGAAATTCTTTTGTACCCTTCTCCTGACTGATATCTTTCAACAATGAGATCCCTCTGATGCTTTGGAAACTCTCTGCGGACCATGGCTTTTGCTCTGAGATGCAACTAAGAAAATGTCAGGAAAATCCTACTAGAACAGCTGAACTTTATTTGTGATTAATCAGACTCACTTTAAATGATGGGAGGTGTGTAATGACTTCTATTTAACGAGTTTGAATGTGATTGGTTAATTCTGAACACAGCCACATCCCCAGTTATAAGAGGGTGTGCACACTTATGCAACCAGTTTATTGTAAGGTTTTTATTTTTCATTTTTCTCCCTCGAAGATTTCAGTTTGTTTTTCAATTGAATAGTTCACATTATAGATCTCATTAAAAGTGGAAAAAGTTCTGAGATGATTTATCTTTGTCTCATTCTTTTACATCACAAAAACCTGGCATTTTAACAGGGGTGTGTAGACTTTTTATATCCACTGTATCCACGTCACCTGATAGGAGCTGCCTGCCAAGTTGGATTTTCATTGTTTTTTTGTAAGAAATGTGTGTTTAAAACATAACTAAAGTAGAAGCTCTTCTTTCATTTATATATATATATATATATAAGAAGTAAAGAATGAAGTCCATTCTGTGTAGCATCATACCTTTGTAGATGGGACATGTACTTTTTGGCGTTCTATTGTGTTTATTTTCTTTCACTAGGATGGTGCTTTCAGAGGCTTAATAATGGCCAGGTTAAAAGAGATAATGTACTATATATATATATAGTACATATATAGTACACATTAAGTATCCCTGAAAAAAACTTTTAATTTAATTAATCAGTGAGATTAATTCGGGCCCATTGACCGTCCTCTAATACAAAGTTTGCTGGCTGAATCTAATCTTCCACACCTGCTTCTAAGAGGTGCTGGTGAAGCAGGGTGTTTTAGGGTATTGTGACATGCCATCCATTTCTGTCATACAAACAAATGGAGAAGTTAAGGTGGGAACGGTACGGGGGTGTTGCACCTGACACTGCCTTTTTAAAAAGAAATTCCACACAGTTTGAACTCTAATGAGTGGGGTAGCCTAAATATATGTAGCCACCTATCAGTTTTGAATGGTGTGAAGGAGCCACTAAAACACGCAGCCTGGATTCCATGAAAATTCGTGCTTGACATCCTGGCATCACTTAATCCTTATTATGACCTGGTGGGACTGTGATCAGCATCACTGGAAGGAATGTTCCACTGGTGCACTAATGTTGCCTGGGGCAATATCCATAATTAGTAATGATATTGTGGCGATGTCGAAACAGCATATGTAAATGTAAAAACTGAAACATATTCATGCTCTTCAAATGGGGGCATTTTAAATTACATTTCCTGTTTGACAGAATGATACAGAGTATCAATGCAGCTCTCACTGCACTTTGCAAATCCTCTCCCAGTTTTGATCGTGAGCCACGTAAGTAGAGAAACAAAGCAACTGTCAGATATGCTTAGCATCTTTGCATCTGTTTAGAATCCATTGCCTGGGGGGGGGGGGGGCTTCTGTTTCTGTTTATACCGATACTGCTTTCTCTCATACGTACAGACACACATTCATGTCTCGGAGCAGGTGCGTTGTACACATGCATTTTTAAATAGGTGGAAAGAGACAATGCTTCTCCAGTCTAGCACATGGTAAAGCTCTAGTGATGGCAATCATTTTGGATTCGATCCAGACTGTTGTTTATTCCTAATGCGCCCCGGAGCAAGGCTGTTAAACCCAGTGCAGCTGTAAGTATGGAGCTGTAAATGGATGGAACGAACAATTAGTGTGTAATTCTCCATGGGATGAAATCTTCCATGTGAAGGATGAGTGTGGGCACTTGGCATGTGATGATGGGGAAAATGTTCTAGGTATTCATACACATATTTTTACGTTGGTGTGTCTGCATGTTGTAACCTCCACCATTACATAGAAAAGACAGTTTGTGTGTGTGTGATGTTCACAGTGGCGTGTGTCTGTTTCCTTCCTTCAGGACTGTACTCAGGGTGAAGACAGGCTGGCCATCTTGTGTACCACTCCATCCCTGAAGGACCTTGGCCTGCAGCCTCCTGTGGTCACCAAGGGGGCGTTTCTACTCGACGGTTTCTCCACTCCGCAGTTTGATCTGCTGTATGTTGAGGACCCTCGCTTTGAGGACTTCCAGAGACCCACCGTCACATCCAAGGGCAACAAGAGCATCCTGGAGATTAAGGTGAGACTGTTCTCCAACCAATTGGCGTTTTCAGCGGTGATGAAGAGGCATTGGAGCAGATGAGGCTTCCGCCAGAGCAGCTCTTTCATGTTAAGGTTGAACTTGAGGTGGCGGGCCGACATCCAGGCACAGATGTCAGCAAGGTGTGTAGAGATGTGTGTCTTCGCCTGGTTGTCAGAGGAAGGAAGGGGAAAAACTGTCGAGTGTCATCTGCATAGCAGTGACAAAACAGACCATGAGGACCTGACAGAGCCAAGTGACATGCTGTATAGAGAGAAGAGGGCCTAGAACCGACTAGTGAGAGCCTGCGGAGGAGACACAGATCCGGATAGGATGTCGTCCGGGAGGGTGCAGAGCCTGAGACATCCAGCCCTGAAAGGGTGGAGAGGAGGATCTAATGGTTGACAGTGTTGTGGACCGTTGAGAAGGCAGAGGATGGATATAAGATGTTTAGGACAGAGGGGATAGTCAAAAAGAGCCTCTGTGACACAGAGGAGAGCGGACTCGGTTAAGTGTGAACCGTCTTGAAGCCAATGGGTCGTGGAGAGCGCTCTGAGATGGACAGACAGGAGAGTCGGTCAGAGACAGTGTTTTGGAAAGACAGAAGGGATATTGTTTTGTAGTTTTTACGTCAGAGGGGTCAAGCGTGGGTCTGTTAAGGATGGGAGCGACTCTGGCTGTCCTCCACCACCATCTATCCATGATAATGGGGACTAGGATTGGCGTCAATGCACTTTATATGCATTGAAAAAAGTCACATTTAAAACAAATGGCGCTTATGCATTCTGGAAGAGAGGTCCGTTGTATCTCCTGAATGGGTAGAATGGAAATGGACGTGAACCCTGACAGTAGCTAGCAGCACCTTGCTGCACAGCTCTCCTCCACAACTGCTGACTCTCCCCCTGAGGGGGGAAGGAAACAATACTAAAACAAAACAGGAAAGCAAGTCAGTTTCCCATCGCCCCCCCCCACCCACAAAAAAAATCACACACTTCCCTCACCCACCCGTCCAATCCCTATTTTCTCCTTCGTCCTGCATTGTTCCAGGTTCCCGAGGTCAAAGCCCATGACATATTAACTGTGGGTGTCGAAATATGTAAACCCGTTTCTCTGGATAGAAAAAAAGGGCAGTTTTCAGACAGACAATGAAAAAAATGTTGGCTTTTTAATTTTTTTTTTTTACGGGTGCCCAACGTTTAGTGACAGCTGTGCGGAACAAGTTGCACAGGATTCTGGGTCTGCTTTCCCAGGCATGACCTTGCCCCCCCCCCCCCAAGTAACCTCCCACCAACCTCCTTCTCCGTCCCAGACAAGCCCCCACTACACTGCGGAGGCACTTGGTCCTGGGTTTCCCTGTTATAGGACACATTTGGGGCCATCTGATATCTTTACCCCAAAATGGCTGCTGGTCAGTAAAGGTCCCTGGTAATGTTATTAGTCTTGGCCGGTGTGGAGCTCTTATCACTGCAGATCTCTCCATGGGAGGGTAACAAGCATCTCAGCCGAGATTACCACCACACACTCTGTTTGTTTAGATTGACTGTTGAGGCCAGACGGGACTTTAATCGTTATTCTCTACAGGACATGTTGCTCTCAACAGCGCATAACCAGACATGAAATGCTACAATGCAGTCTCAGAGAACTGACATCAGAGGAGGACACGTTTGTTTAGAGGAGATGAGAGATTTGTGTTTCAAAGACTGTGCACATGCAAAATGCTTTGTTCAAGTACTGTCGATATTATAGATGGCTTTTATATCAGTGGCCCTAGTGTCTTCATACGTGTGCTTGTGTGTGCGTGTGGTTTGGGAACAGGTGTGTTCCTCTACCCTGTATCAAATCAGAAAATCCCAGGCTGTCACGCGAGGAATGTGATCATTCTCTTTATTGCCTTCTGTTACGCTTATACACCACCAACAGGCAAAACGAGGAGAACAGAGCTCTGTGTGTGTGTGTGTGTGTGTGTGCGTGTCTGTGTGTGTGTGTCGACCAAGTAGTTTGAGGATATACCATCCAGCGAAAGGGTTGTATTCAATGTACTAACTGAGAAGACAGTCATAAAGGCAGGCAAAGTGTACGAGAATGTGAGAGTAGCCAAGCCAGCCCGAAATCCTCTCCTCCTTTCAGTTGAGTCCTCGTGGACAATGGGGTTGGTTTGTAAAGCAGTCACAGACGGCCTCTGGCGTCTTTTTTTCCAGAGACGGGGGTCACGAGAACATAGATGAGTCCACAACCACAAGCGTCCACTGGAACGCGGGCATGTATGTCTCTGTGTGGGAACTGCCCCATCAGCGGGGTCTTGCCATTGGCTGATTAGCCTGTTTTGTCATGGATCTCATTCTGGAAGCAGATGTGCCCATAAGCAGGGTATTATGTTATTATTTGACTCCATGATGAAAGCGGGGCTTATGTCCTAACTCTGAAATCACCCCCTTTGAAGATTTTAAGCCGTTAAAGGAAGGGTTAAGAATAGGAATAGGGTTATGGTTATGGTTGAGTTTAGGGTCAGGGTAGCAGTTAGGTTACATTTGTGTTTAGGAAAGAGACAAACTCTAACCGTGGTCAAATATCTTCTCAAAGCATGCAGGAATGACTCAGCTCTTTAGAAATGTACAATCCAGCCCTTTAGAAATGTGTTCTCCAGGGGTTCCTGAAGTCACATAGTGTAACAGTCAGCATGGCAACCCTGTCCTAGTCCAGGTTGGCATTCCCATAATGCCTGTCGGTCCAAATTGGCCTGCCCTACTGTTCAGGGTTGGTGGGGTGGACGTCAGACAGGGTTGCCAGCGAATGCGACTCCTGGTGGAAGTTTCATCATGGTTGTCAGCGAATGCGCTGTCCTCTTGCTGTTTGCATTTTTCTCTGGGCTTCAGCAAATACTTCCTTGACACATCTCATGGTTTTTGACTCTCTCGAATCCGCTGGCAAGGGTTGTGATGAAGCAAGGCCACAGTTGTGAATTGGACATCACGGTATTGGAAAGGGGGAAAAACAACATATTAAAAGAACAAAAAACATGTAAGGTCAAACCTCAGCGTCGAGTCTGAGGACGCTAACCGGCTTCCATCTGCCCTAAAAACAAACGTTGAAACTGTGCTCAGGTGTTTCTTTCACACCCGCCGTTAGATATGGGAACATTGTAAAAAACGCTTCCCTCTCTCTGTCCAGGTACCAGGTCGTGTGGATGCGGAGGCCATGAAGGGGGAGGTGTTGAAGGTGTCTAACAGGACCTGTGAGAGTGTGACTGTGGTTGGAAACACACTGGAGTGCATTGTTCCCATGGAGCTACGGGACGCCACCAACGAACTGGAGGTGGAGGTGAGCACACAGAGGCCAAGAGAAAGACGGAGAGAAAGCAGACCTACACACACTGACCCAGACTAAGGGACAAGCAAGGGAACACGTCTGACCTGGCTCCATGACGTTCTCACGGAGTCCCCCGGCACCTCCGCACGGACATTAGAACCCCCCGTGGTTCTCTGAGTCCGACACTTCAGCCCCCCACTTGAGACTACAGAGATCACACCAGACCGCGGCAGAACCCCCAGTCTAGCTGGCCCACTCCACATCTCAATGAAGGCCTTGTTGGGCTGCCAATGTGTCTATACAGAGGGTTGTGTGTGTGCGTGTGCGCTCGTCCTGGGTGCGTGTGTCGTTTGTATCCGTGGGTGCGTTTGTGTGCGTGTGTGTCAGCTAGTAACCGATCTAGGAATATTGGCGTGTTGTAGCATGTTGATGTTGGGAAACACCTACACTGCGATGTGCGCTTTTGCAATAGTAGTTCAAATCTGCCTGCACTCCTTCTAAACATCTCCTCTTGTTTTTACTTTGGCAGAGGGTAACATTTCAATTTTGTCTGTAACATAATCAACCTTTTGGAACAGCAAACTAGATTGAGATCAGATGTTTCATCGATAAAAAAAAAATGGGCAGAATGTCAGCACAGTCCCACCTCCCTCCACAGGATTCTGCTCACTGGCTACTGATGCTTCAGATGTGTTCATCTGCTGGGTTATCTGGCTACATACCCAAAACAATATCTGGCCTTTTATTTCCAGCATGTTGTCCCTGTTAGTTTATGAGCTGCGTGTGTTTCATCACTATGTACAGCCAGTTTATAATGATAATGATCTGTCATTATCAGTGGGTTTGATTAAATTAGCCCTTATTTTACCAAGTGTACTGATACAAAAGAGGTGCTGTACCCTTTCTTTACTCTAAGGTCCTAGTAAATTTGTCAGGTTGCCTATTCGAAATCAAACAAAAATGAGTGGCTTGAAAAAAAAACTTTTTTTTGCTAAATGTTTCTCATGTCTGAAAAGGTTGAAGACCCTAGCTTAAACTTGAATCTCATGGAAAATATGAACCCTATATCTAAATACTGATTTCAACGTTTTTCTAGTATGAATTCCCAAAGACCGTTGTCCCAGAGGGGGGCAGAAGTTTGTGAGTGACTGAGTTTTAGTCCTGTAAATCTATCACTGTGGGTGGAACTCAAAACACACAAATGATGTACCATTAGGGGAGGTTGTAGATTAGTAACCCAGTTATTCACTAACCAAGTTTCCATCTACATTTCTATACAAGTTGAGTCATGTCGTATAAGAAACCATGACAGGTGTGATGGAAATTGTCACGTTTCAGGTGTAGTGTGGGATAGGAACCAGGTGCAGGCATTGCTCACGTTCGTGGGTTTTTTAATGCAAACAAACCAAAAAAAACCAAACAACAAACGGATAACGATAATGCTAAACTGAATGAAAGAAAAGTGCGCAATACGCGTCTTAACAGGGACCATTCAAACAGTAACGCAAGTAACACTCACCAACAGAACACGCTAACAAGAAACAATGATCCACAAATGCAGGGAGCAGAGGGGAAACATTTAAACACTACAAACGATGTGATGGGGACCTGGTGTGCATGATTGGAGACGTGTGACAGAGACAAGTCCGGGATGCGTTCGTGAGTGATGGGAACTGCAGGTGCACGGAACGGTGGCGCTGCTGCTCACCGTACCGTGACAGAAATGGTCAAATATTTCTACATGTCGACAACCAGTTTCTTTAGTTTGACATGGTGGGATACTTTCGTGTCAATAAAATAAAAAATACAAGAAATGTTCATAGGAATTACCTTATATTTATGCCAAAATATTACAGGACAACCGTCATAACTGAGTGTCTGGCAAATGAATAAAGAGTAAATCATATCAAAGTGAACTTGGAGTCTGGCAGGGATTGTGTTCCACGGTTCTGTGACCTGGAAGAGCATGCAGTTTATTATCAGACTACAGATGAAGTGAGTAATAAACAACAAAACAACTTCACTGGGTAGTGACTGGTGCAAGTGCCCAGGAAGGAGCGCGAGGAGCCCCTTCACTGGAAACACCAAGTGTCTTATTCTGGTGACATTTTTGTTGATGCGGGGCTGCCGTTTGACCGAATTGCTCCATTCCACTGCTGTCATTTACTGTAGTATAAGGATGCCCTCCTACACAGTCAGTTAAAGCACAGGTGCGTAAAATATAATGGACATGTTTTTTATTTTACGTAGCCATTTTTTTGGGGAGAGGTGGGCCGAAAGCTATTGGTAGAGATTAACAAAAAAAGGAGGGAAACACACCAGCGATTAGATTTTAATTGGGTTCGTGAACACAAATTAAATGATGACAGAGAGCCAAAGCAAGTAGGCCACTCATGCATTTGATAGATTAAACAGTAGTTTCTTTTGTTCCGCTGTGTGCTGTTTTATTACCTCCATCACACTAGCCAGGAAAAATCCAGGACAACACTGCATCCCTCCTGGTGTCCCATCATCACCTCTCAAATTTTCTGGAACATTCCACTCAGACTTCCACTAACTCCTACTCAGTCAACCATACACCTTACAGTAGTATTTATTTAATATATAAATGACACTCCAATACACTGTGAAGCATTAATGGTTAACTTTCCACATTGTCTTTAATGGACACGATTCAGCCCCACAACATTTGAGGAGTGCGAGCTGCAGATCTGATGATATGAGAACCATGACTGTGACGTGCTTATCTTCAGCTAGGGGTCAGGCAATATACCTACACCTCCTATCCTCCATCCGCGCCTCTCCACAATAACACCCCCCCCCCACTCCTAGACGGAGCCAGACAGCTTCCCTGACCCTGGCTTATTAATCTGGACACACACACATACCATCTCCAGATCACCTCTCCCAAACCTCATAATGGAAGAAGTAATATCTCTGATCCAATCTGGCCTGCGCCTCACGCCACTCCGCAGATATGAGAGGGTGCTTGGCTGCATGCACATCACTGTTTACCCTGAATGGAACTGGCCGTCTCCCCACACACACACACACACCCCATAGAGGAAAGCTAATCTAGAAGGTGAAGTTGAAAGTTGTACATCTGACCATTGTCCTCTCTCTCTCTCTCTCTGTGTGTGTGTGTGTGTGTGTGTGTGTGTGTGTGTGTGTGTGCGCGCGTGTGCAGTGGCGTCAGGCAGCCTCCTCTGTGAGTCTGGGCCGTGTGATGTTGGCCCACGAGCAGGACTACAGAGGTCTGCTGGGAGGCTGCGTGTGTATTAGCCTCCTGCTATTGCTGCTCCTCGTCCTGTTCATCTGGAGGAGGAGAAACAAACACATCGACGGTACGTTCAGCCGCCACGGAGCGGACACACTGCGTCTGGGTGGACTGTTTTGTAACGTGCGCGCGCATGCGGCTGTGGAGGGTTGCGGGGGTCGGGACGGCTGTGGGCTCGGGAGGTGTGCGGTCGAGGGGAGGTGTCAAGGACTGGCCGCTGTATGATGGTGGAGCGCTCTATCCTACTCCTTCACTGACTGTGTTCTCTCCCTCCGTTGCTCTCGTTCCCCTTCCACCCGCTCTCTCTCCCTCTCTCTTTTCGTTTCTCCCCTTTCCTCGCTCCTCCCCACTCCTGCCCCTCCACCTCTCTGTCTCTGGTCTCCAGATCTGGCTGAGGGGAAGGTTTGGTATGACGGCCGGGCTCACATTCAGCACTTGGACATGTTGGCAAACGCCCGCAGCGTCAGTCCCACTAACGAAATGGTGTCCCACGAGTCGGTGGACTATAGAACCACCCTGCTGGAGGGTATGTTTGCTGACACCACACTAACCCCGGAAAAAACTAACCCCAGCCCCGTACCACGAACGCACCTTGACCCCCCGAACGGCAGGTGTGTTTTTTACACCGATTCAGGTCCCCTGCGCTGTCCTTCCCCTACAACACTGACATCATCTAAAGAACAAAGACAAAACCATGGAGTTACGACCGTGCTCCCTCTGCCTGTGGCTGGGAGGTCTCTGGTCCCCCCCCCCTTCCTCTCTGAAACCACAACTCGTTCTTTGTCCGACCTCTCTGTCAGGCGTTACTCTGTGATCTTGACCTACGCCGACCCCCTAACGCCGGCCCCTGTAGTACTTGACCTTTGGCTCTATTGTTTCAGACCAGGCCGTTGAGAGGCCAGAGTCATGTAGGGGGGCTCCGCCTGTCTACGGGGGCCTCGGGGAGCTCCTCTCCCCCAGACTGGGGCTGGGTTTCGGGGCGGAGGGGGAGCTGGGGTCTCCCCTCCTGTCGGCCCCGGTCCACATCGACCCGTCCCTGCTGCACCCTGACCTGGTGAAGGAGGTGCAACACGTGGTAATCGCCAGGGAACATCTGCTGCTGCATCTCAACCAGGTGATCGGCAGAGGTGAGAGGTCATGTGACACACGCATGCAATGTACCGCCACAGGCAGATGCATCATTTACACACACACACCTAACACGCTCAAACACACACTCAAACATTCAATCTACCTCACACGCACCTAACACGCTCAAACACACACTCAAACATTCACTCTACCTCACACGCACCTAACACGCTCAAACACACACTCAAACATTCACTCTACCTCACACGCACCTAACACGCTCAAACACACACTCAAACATTCACTCTACCTCACACACACCTAACACAAACACACACTCAAACATTCACTCTACCTCACACCCACCTAACACAAACACACACTCAAACATTCACTCTACCTCACACGCACCTAACACAAACACACACTCAAACATTCACTCTACCTCACACACACCTAACACAAACACACACTCAAACATTCACTCTACCTCACACGCACCTAACATGCTCAAACACACACTCAAACATTCACTCTACCTCACACACACCTAACACAAACACACACTCAAACACACACTCAACAGTGACGCAGACCAACTTTTGAGGTCTGCAGATCTCAACCATGGAAATATTAGAATCTGTCCCAAACCTTAACTATTCACCTTGTTAGGACTTAATGACCGATACGGACATCCAGACGTAGGAAATCACCAGACATTATATTGTGGTTACCAAGTGGGCTATTTTCTACATCACTTGGCTGTATCAGATTCAGTACTGAGCCTGGGAGAAAGTAGAGAGGCCTGTCACTGTTATTAACGTCCCCACCATGTTAGGGGACAATGCTGCCATATAGCACCCCCTCCCCCTCGACTCAACCCCCAGGGAAGCCCGGGGATTCCGGGGCAGGATTATGGGCTGGCGTGGGATGATTTGTACCCGGGTAGAGTTGCGAGCTCCATTGTTGATCAGTGTGCTGTAACGTGAGCCCTCCCTGCATCTGCAGGGATCGTGATGGGAGAACGCCTCGGAGAGTTCTTTACGCTCCCCAGATGAAATACCTCGACACCCCTGCAAAGCTGCCCTGAGCCCCCCCCCCCCCCAGACCGCATAGACTTCAGTAACGACCACTATAACACAGATACAGGGACATGCAGTATACTTTACTGCTGAACCCAGTGCCTGTGAATGGGCCACAAACTAGAGGGTCTAAAGCACACAAGCCTCGAAAGGGGGTATTTGCGCATCAGAGTTTGCTTATTTTTCACCTACCCCTGAGCTCGTTTTGTTTTTCTCTCTTTTATCACAGGGCACTTTGGTTGTGTGTTCCATGGAACCCTGTTGGAGGCTGATGGTCAGAAACAGCACTGTGCCATTAAGTCCCTAAACCGTGAGTACAGACTGCAGTGTATGATTACCCAGCATGCACTTCCAGCGACTTCTGTCTAAACACATACAGACTTATAAATGTTGAAAGGAAGACCAAACAGGTCAAAAATTACTAACAGCTCTACTGTTAGAACAGGGTGCTTTGTAACAATAAATCTAGTGACATCCGAGCTGCCACCAACTACAAGGAGTTGAAACTTTAACTTACAGTAGCTTGGGTTTTAAAACACATTTTCGTGAGATGTTTGAAACAGTATTGTTTGCTTTGGTTGAGCACAGTGTTCAATCCACCACAGTAACTAGATTCTACAGTATTATGGGATACTGTACTTGGCGTCTTTATTTAAACAGGGAAAATGTGAGATTGGGTTGTTTTATTAATACACCTTACGATACAACAAGCCACTTAATACAAATATAGAAATACTGTCTGTAAGTATGTCTGTAAACATTTAAAATATAATTGCAAAACAGCACAAAGAAAGTGTTGTATTACCCACAATCAAAAGAGGGCCAAATGGTCAGATGTGGGAGGTGAATGAGTTCCCTCAGTGAAATGTCTTCATCTTTAGTTACTGTCAGAACAGATACTTAATTTAATTCTTCTTTAAACAATCGTCGTGGGTGTTTTCAGATTGTACAGTGTGTAGTAGCGAGGCCATGCATTCCATTTGAAGCTCACCCCTGGCAAACCACAGTCACATCCCTGGGTGTGTTCATTCAAATCTCATTTCTCAGATATGATATCATCGCACAAAGAATTGCCCCAATAACATTAGGAGCCTTATCTCATCCTGGATGCCCCGCGGCGGGTCGCAGCGGTGTGGCCTGTGGAAGGGTGATTGAGATGAATGGGCTCCTGGTGGCGAGGATGACATTAGGGTCCCCCTGTCTCTAATCGTGTAACCTGTCACTTTACCCTGAGAGATTGATGTCCGAGATAAGACTTCCGTTAGCTCTGTCTGCTTGGCTGGTGGTAACCAATAGCAATGGGGGGCACTCTTTTGGTAACCCATAGCGATACAGGGTTACCTGTGACGTTTTCTGAGCCATCTTGCTGATGCCACAGTGACCTGCAGTTCCCTGGGGAACCTTGAAGACAAAGTCGGTCCCCCTGGGACCTTTGTCACTGTCATGACGCAGGGTTTGGTGAATATTTTAGGTGACATCACCATGTTCTTGGATGTAATTCTAGTTCTCTCAACAGCCCTACAGTCCCCTTTTGTTAAGCTAAGCATTAAACGGGGAGACGTCCTGGTACTGTAGTTACAGTGAAAGGGCAATCAGCTGTTTTATCTTAGCTAAATGAGATTCTTTTTGAAACGAGGTTAGAGCAAAGGGGGAGGGGAAGAGCAGTGACACCAGGAGCACTGATTCAATTGGGTAATGGCAGTGTTGTGTAGTGGTAGCCTATAAGTTCAGCTTTGGGTCACGGCCCCTACCCTCAGACTGTCTGGAGACGGCAGCCTCATAGGCTCTTAACAGTAACATATAACTGAGGTTTAGACGGTTCAACGGTAAAAAGATAAAGGTTTATGGCTTGATGGTCTTTTTTCATTGGTGGCCCTATTTAATAGCCTCTAACAGTGTATGACTACGATAAAAAAAAGTCAGTGTGTTTTTTGTACAACTTGCTTTGAAAATGGATTAAAAAATGACTGTGTAATATATTGAGATGTGTTTTGCTCCAGGTATCACTGACCTGGAGGAGGTGTCTCAGTTCCTGAAGGAGGGGATCATCATGAAGGACTTCAGCCACCCCAATGTGTTGTCTCTACTGGGGATATGTCTACCTCCTGAGGGATCTCCTCTGGTTGTTCTGCCGTACATGAAACACGGAGATCTCAGGAACTTCATACGGGATGAGACACATGTAAGACACACATGCCTTAACCAGACAGGGGAAATGTTTTGGCCGCAGCTATGGCTGATGAAGGCACCGTATCTGTGTCAGTACCAGCAGAAATCACAGATGCAACGTGTACAGCATGCAAGGCTTTCCCTCTCCACAGTAACAGTATGTTATGCCCCGGGCAGAGTTTCTGGGTATTGTCTCATCTCCACATCATCCTTGTTTCCTCAGAACCCGACCGTGAAGGACCTGATGGGCTTCGGACTGCAGGTGGCGCGGGGCATGGAGTATCTGGCCAGCAAGAAGTTTGTCCACAGAGACCTCGCCGCCAGGAACTGCATGTAAGACCTTTAAACAACCTAAAACACCTCAGCTAGCGTCCATTACAGATCAATAACAATCTAGCAGCCCCGGTTGGATCCAAAATGGCCGTCAGTTTCCATTGATCGTGTAGCATGTCCAGTATGGCTGTGGCTGAACTGTCCCTCCTCCCCAGGCTGGATGAGAGCTACACAGTGAAGGTGGCAGACTTTGGCCTGGCCAGGGATGTCTATGAGAAGGAGTACTACAGTGTGCACAATAAGAGTGGAGTCAAACTGCCGGTCAAGTGGATGGCTCTGGAGAGCCTGCAGACACACAAGTTCACCCCCAAGTCCGACGTGGTAAGATCCGAGACGTACGCACATAGACACACCACACAGGCACTCCCACACCAGTTAACACACACCATTACACATTCACTAGTACACATACACACACCAGTACACACACACACACACACACACACACCAGTACACAATCCTTTGTCTCTCACTCTCCGCCTCTCTCTTTATACATATAAATATGTAAGCAATAAGGCACGGGAGGGTGTGATATATGACCAATATACCACGACTAAAAGCTCTTCTTAGGCACAACGCATCGCAGAGTGCCTGGACACAATATATCACAAACCCCAGAGGTTCCTTATTGCCTGTTGTAAATCCGTTACCGACACAATTAGACCATTAAAAAGTGATATGATGTCATACCCATGGTATACGTTTTCATATAGCAAGGCTATCAGCCAATCAGCATTCAGGATTCAACCATCCGGTTTATATATATATATATATATATATACACATATATACTCTCTCAGTGTCTCTCTTTCTAAAATCTCTTACTGTATATAACTAAATGATTTCTCTCTTTAATATTTTGCAATCTGTCTCTTTATCTCCCACTGTCTATTTCTTTATTTTCCACTTTCTCTATCTCACACACACACGCACGCACGCACAGACACACACGCATACACACACACACACACACACACACAGAATTTGTGATAAATCAGCAGCTTGCCCGATTCTTTGGAGCTTCATCAGGACTGCTTCACCTCAACTCTACTCCCCTGTTAACAACCCTGCTCTGGGCTGTTCAGCCTCATTTTCAGGGTTAGCCTATCTCCCTCTCTCTGCTCCAGCATCTCCAGGAGCCAGCTACAGTGTCCACCTCTATAACTCACTCTGTTTTCTCAGGTCAACTGCTTTTAGCACTCCTATTGGCTGACTTCATCCTGGATACCACTGGGAAATATGCGCATGAAAACTGACTGTTAGAGGTCAAAATGGCACCCTGTGGCCGGGAAAGGAGTGTGCTTCATGTGACCAGGGCCCCCTTAATGTTCAGGTTAAATAGTGGTCCTTGCAAGATAAAGGGCGCTATTTTAGACGCAGTTACAGTATGGAGATCGTTGATGTCATCTGTGTGTTTCAGTGGTCATTTGGCGTGTTGTTATGGGAACTGATGACCCGAGGAGCTCCGCCTTACTCGGACGTCAACTCGTTCGACATCACCGTGTTCCTACTGCAGGGCAGGCGGCTGCTACAGCCGGAGTTCTGCCCGGATGCACTGTGAGTACCACAACCACGCACACGCACGTTACACTGTGAGTACCGCAACCACA
>JACXGI010003622.1:0-35837 GCA_016801175.1 Esox masquinongy | reverse complement strand
ATGCAGGCAGAGATGGAGGGCAGACAGACAAGGGAGGAGAGAGAAACATGAGTTACACGTATTTTTAAAAATACACTATCTGAAGCCTATCTTCCGTTTCCACTGGATGTGGAAACCTCGTTCAGGGGTTTCTTTTAAGTCTGTTACGTAACAAACACCAGGCGCAGAGTTAACGGACAACGAAGGGCTTAATAACGAAACTGAGATGGGTAAAAACAACAAAAATGGCAGGAACACAGGAAGAAGGCAGGCAGAAACACAGATAACAGCAGGCAAGTAACACAAAATTACTTAACAAGGGCTGAACAGAACTGGGCAGACTAAATAGGGAGCTAACAAGACAGGTAAAAACAATGACAAAAGGACAGGCTACATTCAAGAACAAAGAAAACAAAAACAGTACAGGCTACATTCAAGAACAAAGGCAAAAACCAAACAGAACAAAAACAGAACCTAACACACACAGAGAGCCAGACAGACAGAAAGAGAGAGCTTTATAAACTGTTATAAACTGTCAAATACTAAAACTGGAACGTGTGGAAATGCCATCAGGCACTGTTGAGGTGAAATATTCCTTAACCTCTTCAGTCTATAAATCAACACAACGTTTCCAAATACAAACTAAGACTAACTAGGTGATATATACTGTCTCCCTATTCTTCATCATAAATTAGGAGGGGATTTCAGGTGATGAGTATTTCATAATATGGACTCAGCCAAACAGAAATGTCATGCCGTAACTCTATTATGAACATCACCCTGACATGAGTAAAAGAGTTTAAGTCCTGTAGCAAAACTGTGAAAACAAAATATGTCCAGGGGCTACTAAATATCTAAGTGAGCCAAATAAATATATGGATAGCACTGTATTTCACCGGCATGTGATCCTATTATCCTCCCCCATCCATCGTCCCCCCTCTCAGGTATAACGTGATGGTGGAGTGCTGGCACCCCAAGGCGGAGAGGAGGCCCACCTTCTCAGAGCTGGTGTCCCGTATCAACTCCATCTTCTCCAGCTTCAGCGGGGAGCACTACATCCTCCTCAATACCACCTATGTCAACATCGACAAGATGAGCCCCTACCCGTCCCTTATCTCCTCCACCTCCACTCCTCAGGGCCACGCCCTGGAGAGAGACTGCTGCACCTGAGAACGCGAGAGGGAGGAGAGTGAGAGTTAAGGAGAAAAGGAGGGAGTTCTGGAGTAACTGTCGTTTTGTGTGGCTGGCTCAGGCAGAGGTGTAAAGTTAATGGACCAAAGTTTGTGTATCGAACTTTGTCAAATGTCCAAAACGTTACCGATTCAGGCACTAAACTCGATAACTAGATGTGAATAGTACGACTAAGACCTCAACAAAATGTTAAAAAAAATTGAGGGCAAACTATTTTCATTGCTAGGTAACACGCTGAAATATGAATGTGATGAAAAGACCAAGGGAACCAATTTGCTAAAAATGAATGTCAAATACTTTAGTAAATAGGCCAATCCTTCAGAATTATATGGTCACTCATACTAAGTGAGTCAGCCAAACTAGAAAGGCTGATATCCAAGGCTTTTGTGGGCTGTGCGTAACAGTCGGGGGACGTGGTTACAGACAGACACTTGACAGACTGTGTACACTGACTGAAAAGGACAGTTTGAGGACACTGACCTGCGCTGCGCCTTCGGCGCGTCTCTAACGCATACATATACTGGCCAACGACCAAACAAGCAAGAGTCACCGACTGCCCAAGGAGTGATTAAACACGAGGTCAACCATGGCCTTCCTCTGGTCCAGAGCCTAGACCTGTACGTCCTGTGATTGTTTCCTGAGTTTGGAAAGTCAGACCTCTTGCCTCCATCCAACACAGTCGACGTGAAGAACTGTTCAGTGAACAAAGCCTTTAGGAGTCCAAAAGGCACACCATGTGTGTCAAATACAAGTGAATCGCCCATCAAACCAAACCACCCCCCCTCCCCAAAGAGGGAACTGGATGACTTCACAGACACTTCCGCTTGTTACTGGGTGGCATGTGCTTCGAGGTATGGCAGTATGGCGGAGGGCCAAGCTCCAGTGTTTTGTTCCTAATGTGAGTGCTGGTATCAATGAAGAGGTGTATTGTAAAGAACCATTTTACACCTTTATCCTCCCGCCCCGCCACTGAATCTCCCCGCCTGGCCTCCCACACCTCCCTACTAACTCCCTACAGCGCCAGGACTAAACGAAGACCAGGAGACGGCTTTGTTGTGAGCGCTGGTTCCTCTAGTCTCTAGGGGATCTTTTCTCTGAGGCGGAGAGGACTTGGTAAGAGGAACACTCTGGAGCTATCTGCTACCTGGCCCGCGCGACGATGTGCAGTACACTGGATCCTATGTGTGTTATTATCTTTGACGATTCCCTTTTGATGTGCTTCGTTCGAAATTGTCTCGCTGCTTCATCGCCGTGAGTGACTCGCCTGTTAGGAATCCGCAGATGTTTTAAGAGTTGAAAGGTGTTTTTTTTTTGTCTTTCGGTTGGTAACACTTTGGCTTGAAACGGCCTGTCGTAGTGTCTTGTATAGCGTGTGTCAGAACAGTTCGTGCCAGCTCAGACAGAAAACAACAGACATAATCATGTTTGAGACGTCAGAGTCAAAAGGGGGGTAGAAGGAGACACGTTGGAACATTTGATGGTTTTGGGCGTCACGGGGCAGTTGTTGCATACTGCTAAGATATCATTTTGAAAGGCTACTTCAAGTTTAAGTGCTACCATTTTGCCTTTCCTTTGTGTGTGTGTTTTTTTTTTTTTACCACAGCTGCTGTGATGTTATGAGTGATCAGGCCGGCAACGGACTTATGTGAATGTTTGTGCTAAAATGTTTAAAGTGCTGTGCGATATTTTTTATGCCTATACGAAAATGAGCCTAAATTAGCATTGGTCCAGTGGTGTGAGATGCCAGAACAGACTGAGGTTTCAGAAACATGGCCGCTAAACCTGAATGAACCACTGCCTTTTGTACAAAATGATACGGAATAGCAGCTCTGGGCGCATCTTTCGTGTAGGACTACCTGTGGTAGAACGTGTGTACATTACATACAGTCTGACATGCATCCATTGAAGGTACAGCACAGTGCAAGACATAATACTGTCGTTGAACAACTGGAGCTAGCAAAAACACTTCCTTCACTATCGACTAATACTTTTTCTATTGGCAACTAAATGGCTTGTAAAATGTCTGTTTCTTACTGCCGGTGTAAAGTGTTCATTATGAGCATGATAACGGATCTATGACTATGGTACATATACTGTATGTTGTTGCTATGCTATGTCGTCTGTCTTACTTCAGTGTAATAAAGCTATACCATGGAAAACTGGACGGCATCAGTATCTGTGTCTGCACATCCTTTCCAATCTGTTTACAGCAGAAACCTGACGGTGAGGCAGAGAAATAAACTGTGAGCAGAGCGTTGCTGTAATAAATTTCTCTTTACCTCAGCGACCTAGTGATACACTCAGAGTATCCACCTGGTGGGATTGTCAGCTGGCTGTTTTACTTGGGTGAAAAATGGAAGAGCTAAAAACCTGGAGAGTTTGGCTAAGAGCTGGGGGAAACATCCGTATATACAGTAGGTGCTCATACTACTGAACGTTTATTTGGGTTAAATGACCCCGTGGTAACAACGTGTTGAGGGTCGAGCACTTTCCGTTGACAGACTGGAGGTCTTCTTTACATTACACCTTAACAGCTCATAGCTTTTGTCTCTGGCCTGTTTGCTTTGTCCTAACTCCTTCAGCCTTCTCTGCTATCATTAGGGAGTATTGACCTCCGACCCCTCACCTTTTCATACCCTTTTCTCTTTCCAACCCTTTGTTTTGTTGTCTAGATGAGCCAGCATCTTCCTCTGTTTTGCTAGGCCGTGACCTGAGATTTTACCGCAGGCTGTCCTTTAGTTGCTTTGTGAACCTGGAAAGGTTTAGTAGAACACACCGTAGTGACGGAAAACCAAAAACCAAGCTGATTACACAAGTTCATATGGAGCTGCCTTGTTTCACTCCGCTTCTTCCTGCTGAACACAACCGTTTAAAAAGGCACTCATTCTCCTTAAAGGTTTTTTTCCCAAGGGTTTTGTTACTGAACACTGGGAATTAGAGGGAGACTGGCGTAGTGGAGAAAAAGGTGACGGGAGAGACGGTTACCGAACCCTGGTCTCCAGCAGGGAGACGTATATAAGCATGGAGGCAGGAATGTTACCACTCGACCACAGATCCACATATCTTTTTAAGAGCAGTCTGTCATTACCTATAGCTTAATTTTGCTAAAGTTGCTAAATTAGCTAAAGTACCTTAGATAAGGAGAGAGATTGAGTAGAGGCCCTCTGAGTGTGAATCAGTTACTCTGGAATGGATGAAGCTTCCCGCCCTTGACCCCTCCCGTATACTGCTTTGTCTTTGCCTCTTTTTATGATGCACTAACACACACACACACACACACACACACATGCCCATAGAATGAGCAGGTGGGCAGATCCCATCTGTGTGTGACATTGGGTTAGTCAACATCTTTTGGAAAAAGCAGTTGCCAGTTCAATTAACTGCTGCTGTAAACTGCAATATTCTCCAACTTTAATGCCATATGCCAACTGATAATGAAACTATTCCAACCTCTCCCCATCACCCATTCTGACCCCCAGTCAACATGCACTCATTAAGCCACTAATGAGCTTTGGCAATGCCACTGCCAGGAGAAAGTTGGGAGATTTTAAAGTAAACAACTCCTCATTCCTATTCATTATCCACCCATCCCTCATAGTTTAAATATTTTATGCTGTATTTTGCTCTTGGAGTGACATAAATTATTCTTGATGATTGATTCAGAGAAGTCTGTAAACAGCAGTTGTTTTCGGAGTGTGTTTGCCCCCTATTGGTACTCGGCAGCAATTGCAGCTACAGAAAGTAACATTAAGGTGGTCTTTTAAAAAACAAAGTACAAAGATCAACTTAAAATTATTGAGATATATTTCACAATTCATAGGGTATACATTTAAACAGGAAGAGGCAAAGTTCAGCACCTCTGTCTACACAACCTAGTGTAGCTCTGTGGAAGAACATATCCCAGATTCATACCGACAGGCTGTTGGATTTTTGTCGTGGATCACACATTCCTACCTGCACACACACACACTTCTCCAGGGTCATCTCATACAGCCCCAGACATGGCTGAATGTTATGTGCATTATGTCATGTTATTACTAGCTTTTATGAGGAGCTAGATCCTACTCTGGATCATCGGTAGGGCGAGTCCCAAAGGGCGTCTCGTGCCTATTATAGAGTGCACAACTTTTGACCAGGGTGCATAAGGATCTTGTCAAAAGGAGTGCACTTCACAGGGAATAGTGTTGCATTTGGGGCACGTAAATACTGTCTCAGGTACAAAGTGAAGGAAACTTTGGGAAGAAAAATGATTCCAGAATTTAGGTTGGAAGTGGTGTGCACGGGTTCGTTGTCACTCTTGGCACCTTCTTGAGATGGAATGTTTAAAGTTTAAAAATCGGCCAGACATGGATAATATACTAAGTACAGATGTTATAACGTCTTTCAACATGTAGGTCAAATAACATAATGTATGTTCAAGCCTTAGAAGAAAGGGCACATTATGATCACTTCCAAACAATACAAATTCTGTGAATTCCCCAAATTTGTGAAAAACATAATGACACAATGTATTCTTTAATAAACTAATAAGAAAAGATAAAAGGAATGCCCAGGGAGTATTGGCACGATGCAGACACAGACAGCCCCTCTCAACGATCTAGTGGGCCAATGAGACTAAAGGTCTGGGGGTGTGAATATAATCTCAGTTACCCTGCTGGCACTGCCTCTATGTACACTTTCATGCGGGGCCAACAAGTTAAACATCCTGACAGTGACAATTGAAAGGAGTATAAAGAAGGGCACTGTTAAAAACTACAATATTGTAATGATACTGTAGTTCAACCAGTCCTGTAATCTCATCCTGAAACTGCCGGCCTCTCTTTGACTATCTATTGATCGTTTCTAGTGATGATTATCTAAAGCCAGGTGACTATAATGGGTATCTGGAATGACTAATGGGTTACTGAGGGTGACTCACACAGAGAGTGCTTAGAAATTAAGTGAAAGGAGCCCTGGTCACAATGGTAATGAGTAGATTCACAGACGGCTCCTATGCATGTCATCACAATGGCAGAGGCAGCAACAGACCCAGGGCTTTCAACATCTACACAGACATTTTATGTGGCCTCAGATCCCCTTTTGATCCCCATGTTTGTGTCCCTCTTCTGGGTTTAATCATCATATATTGTATTTGGGTGACTGCTATGAGCTGAGGTCAAGTCGTCTTTTATTTGTGGATAGGGCGTCATTTGTTAGGCAGTATGAATCACTTGGAAGACTGGGCATCTCTCTGGTGGACCAGGGCCTCTTGTCTCTCTGGTGGACCAGGGCCTCTTGTCTCTCCGGTGGACCAGGGCCTCTTGTCTCTCCGGGGGACCAGGGCCTCTTGTCTCTCCGGGGGACCAGGGCCTCTTGTCTCTCTGGTGGACCAGGGCCTCTTGTCTCTCCGGTGGACTAGGGCCTCTTGTCTCTCTGGTGGACCAGGGCCTCTTGTCTCTCCGGTAGACTAGGGCCTCTTGTCTCTCCAGGGGACCAGGGCCTCTTGTCTCTCCAGTGATACGTTTGGATTATTGTCTTGTTAAGTATAGCAGAAGCCTGAGACAACTGGCAGTATTAGTAGACTGGTGTGTGATGAGGGGAATTATACACAGAGAGAGATAGAGAGATCTTTTAGTTCCATCCACAACAGCTGGGAACGATGAACAAAAAAAGCATTTTCTTGGATGAGGTCAAAGGTGTCAAAAAGTCCCCTTTGATGGCTAATGACAGGCTGAATTGTAAGCGTCAGGATATAACTGCCTCCCTGTGGTGTCCCTCCTGCCCAAGGAGCGAGAACAACATAGAAGACATAGCACAGGCTAACAAAAGACTGAGGCATTACAAAACACAGAGTATCATTATCACACCTTTCAATGTAAGATCCGTAATCACAGGTTAGTAGCAACATTGTATGTCTATGACCCAGGACACCTCAACAAATATCCACCGCCTCTGACTCTCTTAAAAAGACGGAATAAAAGACAGTCCATGATAGAAATTGAATGATAGAAATTGATTAGAGTTGGGCCCAATGTATGATGGAGTAGCGGATGCCAAAACAAACCCATTTTAGTGATTTTCTCCTTGCAGGGTATTAATTCTAAGGTCTATAAAGTGCATGTGTGTTTGTGTGTGTTTTAGACAACTTTAGACAGATAATACAGTAAAATATCATCACTGTTTACTGGAGCATATACAGTGGATATAAAAATTCTACACACCCCTGTGAAAATGCCAGGTTTTTGTGATGTAAAAGAATGAGACAAAGATAAATCATGTCAGAAGTTTTTTCATTTTTAATGTGACCTATAATGTGAACAATTCAATTGAAAAACTAACTGAAATCTTCGAGGGGGAAAAATAAAAACCTTACAATAACCTGGTTGCATAAGTGTGCACCCTCTTATAACTGGGGATGTGGCTGTGTTCAGAATTAACCAATCACATTCAAACTCATTTTAAATAGAAGTCATTACACACCTGCCATCATTTAAAATGACTTAAGATATCAGTCAGGAGAAGGGTACAAAAGAATTTCCAAAGCATTAGGTATACCATGGAACACAGTGAAGACAGTCATCATCAAGTGGAGAAAATATGGCACAACAGAGACATTACCAAGAACTGGACGTCCCTCCAAAATTGATGAAAATATGAGAAGAAACTGGTCAGGGAGGCTTCCGAGAGGCCTACAGCAACATTAAAGGAACTGCAGGAATTTCTGGCAAGTACTGGCTGTGTGCTACATGTGACAACAATCTCCTGTATTCTTCATATGAATGGGCTATGGGGTAGGGTGGCAAGACGGAAGCCTTTTCTTACAAAGAAAAACATCCAAGCCCGGCTGAAGTTTGCAAAAACAAACATCAAGTCTCCAAAAGCATGTGGGAAAATGTGTTATGGTCTGATGAAACCAAGGTTGAACTTTTTGGCCATAATTCCAAAAGGTATGTTTGGCGCAAAAACAACACTGCACATCACCCACAGAACACCATACCCACAGTGAAGCATGGTGGTGGCAGCATCATGCTTTGGGGCTGTTTTTCTTCAGCTGGAACCGGGGCCTTAATCAGGGTGGAGGGAATTATGAACAGTTCCAAATACCAGGCAATTTTGGCACAAAACCTTGAGGCGTCCGTTAGAAAGCTGAAGATGAAGAGGAAGTTCACCTTTTAAATCGACAAAGACCCAAAGCACACATCCAAATCCACAAAAGCATGGCTTCACCAGAAGAAGATTAATGTTTTGGAATGGCCCAGCCAGGGCCCAGACCAGAATCCAATTGAACTTCTGTGGGGTGATCTGAAGAGGGCTGTGCATAGGAGATGTCCTCGCAATCTGACAGATTTGGAGCACTTTTGCAAAGAAGAGTGGGCAAATATTGCCACGTCAAGATGTGCCATGCTAATAGACTCCTACTCAAAAAGACTGAGTGCTGTAATAAAAAAAAAAGGTGCTTCAACAAAGTATTAGTTTAAGGTTGTGCACACTTATGCAACCAGGTTATTGTGAGTTTTTATTTTTTATTTTTCCCCCTCAAAGATTTCAGTTTGTTTTTCAATTGAATTGTTTACATTATAGGTCACATTAAAGGTGGAAAAAGTTCTGACATGATTTGTCTTTGTCTCATTCTTTTACATCACAAGAACCTGGCATTTTAACAGGGGTGTGTAGACTTTTTATATCCACTGTACCTGTCCATTAGACTGCCTGTAAGACAGTCATTGGATCTGTTGGTCAATCACTGTCCTGTGGAGGTTTGAGTGGAGAAAGTTCCTAACTGATTGGCATTTGACGCATTCCTGAATCCACATCACGCTCAATCTTACAATTGCGAGACATGCAAAGCGTAACTCAACATAGCCACGTTTTAACACGCCTCACATTTTACACCAAAATAGACAAAGCCCATTTTAAGAGATTTTATATGTTGCTTTCACCTATTCTCATTTTGTAATCACTCCGTAAGACTAAGGACATTCCCTCAGCTGTACGTCTATTTAGGATTTTTTTGGTTCCCCGTTAGCTACACCCAAAAGTAGGAAAACACTCCCAGAACAGACTCTCTGTTTGTCCCGGAGCAGGCCTGTATATCCTTAAATCATTAGGTTATGTTAACACGTAAAACAGATCTCAGAGAGTACAATGACACTTGCAGTACATTACTCTACTGAGTTATTTGAGGATATTGCACTAGGTTTTGTCGCTATTCATAAAATATCAATTGACAGCATCCACGCACTGCAAAGCAATAAACTTATGAGGTGATCCCAACACTCTCATACTTTATTTGACCTGTTCCCTTTATTTACCTGACGGAGCAGAATTGTGATAAACGGCTGTGTAATTTTCTAGCAACCACACTGTGTCACCACCATCAGTCGACACTTAGAACAATTTTGTCCTGCACAACTGTGGTCCTTATGGGGTGCTGAGCAGTGATTAAGGCCGTGCCCTGTTCCAGCAACTACCAGCAGGCTCCAGACAGTGAATCAGGATCCATCCAGTCGTTCTGCTTCCGATCACACCACTTCCTTAACTAGGAAGCGTCTGCCAAAAATGCATACACCAAGAGAGCCCATTCAATAATTCAAATTCCTAGGGACCGTCATCTCCCACAACCAGGCGTGGGAGGACAACATTGCAGCCATCAACAAGAAGGCACATCAGCAGAGGAACCATTTCAGGCTGCTGAAAAAATCAAACATCTACACGTGCCTTGTCAAACGTGTTGGGAATGACGGCTTCATTACCTGGTCGGTGGCCTGTGCACATATGCAGAGCAGCAGAATGCATCAGCCTCTTCATGAAGAGCCAACGGAATGCAACGAGTTGTCTGAATGACAGGTTTATGGGTGGGGTCAAACTGAGCCTGGTAAGTGAAGGCAGCAGTGTGGAGTCAATGGGGAAATCAGCAGCGGAGCAGCCACTCACTATGTTAACCTAGCTATACACTCAACTGTGGGCTCTGCTTGGAAATCAAGATGAATTGCTTGTGTCATCTCAAACTCCTGGCTTGCCTCTGAATCCAACTAGGGTTGTGCCTGGTTGATTCTTAATGTGGGACAGAGTGCTCATGAATGTGGTGTTGAAGGGCCAGTAGGGGTCACTCTTCCCTCTGGTCTATAGATCGAATCCAAATGCCCCAAGGCAGTGAATGTGAGATTGCCATGCGTAGAGTGCCATTTTGGGATGGGATGTTTTAACTTTTATTGTGAAAATTATTATATGACTAGCAATGTTAACTCCAGTGTCTCGGCTTCATTTCCAATCTGGCCAATCACCATCATTGCCACGTAATCCTCTCCACCTTCCAATTGGCTCATTCACCCCTTTCTTCCAGACATAATACATGTAAATGCATTAAATGTATTCACTGAATAATGTAACTCACTCTGAATTAGAGTTAGCTAAGTAACTAAAATGTACATGTAACACGCTACAGTCTATCCCACACTTTACCAAACCTGCCTAAGCTAGCTAACCCCCTCGAGGTAGCAACGTAGGTTTGCACAGATTCACCATGGAATTAGTCAGGCTTTCTGAAGATGAATCACCAGAGGAGTGCACGTTTTTAGGCTACTTGTTTTATAGAGGAACAAGTAGCCAACACTTTTCCAAAAAGTAGGACGCGTCTAGTGCACAGCTCCAGGCCAAAGTCAGGCACAGCTTTAAATTACAACCAGTCAAAATATAAACATAACATGCATCTGCAAATGAGCATTCAATTCCCTGGCAACAGCTCTGGTGGACACTCTGCACTCAACATGCCAATTGTACATTACCTCCAAACTTGAGACATCTCTGGAACTGTGTTGTGTGACAAAACTGCACATTTCTAAGGCGGCTTTTTATTTTCTCCAGCACAAGGTGAACCTGTTTAATGATCATAGCGTTTATTTAGCTTCCGGATATACAACACCTGACATCTGGATGGATTGTCTTGGCAAAGAAGAAATGCTCAGTATAGCTCAAGAAAAATAGGGTCGACATTTCAAATGTTGTGTTTATATTTTTGTTCAGCGTAGACTTCACTTCCTGGGACAATGACGGCATGGGCTGTGTAAGCCAAGTTATTACAAGTGTTGTGTTTTGCTGGTAATCAAGAATGGCTGATGGAGATTCAGGGTTTTCACAGATCATCGGGGTAAATCCCCTGGTCCCAGTTTTCCAAAAGCATTATAATGCAATGTTCCTCTTTTAAACCATAAGATACTATGGAAATATGCATTTGGGAAACATATACATATGTACGAAAATGATTGTACTCATTACTGTAAGTCGCTGCAGATGAAACCGTCTGCTAAAGGACTTAAAATGTAAAATTACATGTAATTGGAAACCCTGCCCAGCAGACCCGTTTACAATGTAGGATAAAAGTGCCATCTAGTGGAAAGGACTAGTGTCCATGATACTGTTACATGACACCACATGAAAACCTGTTGAATTGATACGTCACTGCAAATTTGGTCAATGGGATGAATACAAGTAGCTAAAAAAATAACATTATACAACAACTGGTAATCCAACCTTTGCTCTTTTCACACTTACACTTTTGCACATTAATGACAGTATATACTCCCGGGATATAACAGCATTGCCATGCTTTATGAATAAGAAGTTGTCACTAATTGTAATGAATGTGTACACCTATCAAATTATCAAACCATTCTCTACTCATTCTATACCAACTGCCTCCAACAATGCATACTGTGGACAGGTCAACCAGCTGGTTGCCTGATGCAGTCAGCATAACTTGGGGTTCAAAACAGACGACTGTGGAGGTGGTGGTTGAATTCGGGAAACACCCTGCACCTCTCAGTTCAGCTGAATCACTGCAATTCAGAATCTCTTTTGGAAGGATGATATTACAGTAATCACCAAGGGACATACCAGCTGATATACCACTTGTGGAAAAGCTGTCAAGCGTGATTTCTAGCCCATATACCAGGGGATTTCAACTCAGGTCCTCAAAGCCAGTTCCACTCCATTTTTTTTATTGTAACCCCCTAATTAGGGACTTACACCTGGGACACCAGGTGGTTGCATTTAATGAGGCAGAACAGAAAACAAGCAGGCTCTGACCCTCGTAGGGTAAGAGTTGAATACTGTATATATAGTCCCCTCCATCATACTGTAGTCTGCCACTGCAAGGGTAAACGGCATCTCGTTGTAGGTCCGCAGAAAGAGTCATCGGTTGACACCTGCCCGCCATAGGGTCCTACTTGACTCCAGTGCAATTGTCGCACATATGACCACCCGCTGTTCCAAAAAGCATCTTCCCGCAGACAAAAGGGGAGCCAAGCATTACAAGTCAATCAGGATAAAAAAAAATTATTCTACCTCAAAAGTTTACTTCCCTGTTCTGTGATTTTTCAGCAACTGATCATTCGGTCCCACACAGACTAGTAGCTCCAAGTAGCTTCAAACTAAACAGCTGCACAAAAGAACTGTGCTCAACTCTGCATTTAGATTGCTATGCACGTATTTTACTGAACGCTGATATTATTTTCCATGCTCAACACCCTGTATATAGTATACGCAAACTTTGCATGGATTCCGTTACAGTGTTGTCTACACAAATAAACCAAGTAAAATTCTCAGCATGAGTAAATTTACTTAGCGATTAAAGGTGATTCCGAATCTGAACAGTATTATGATTTTGCGGAAACCTCCCATTTGATGACGTCAGTTTCGGCTCTGACAAGCTGGTGGTGCCGGAAGAAAAGATGGCGGATCATGAGGAGCAGTTATCTGATGAGGAGAAGGTAAGACATCGTTTTTATCGTCTGTTAATTGCGTTGAATGAAATATTTAATTGCACATGCCACGTGCGTCTGTCAACTTATGTACATGCCTTTAGTTAAAATCCCATGCATACAATCTTAACAAACAGCCCGCGATTCTCGCTTGGCTAGTCTATTATTTTTAGCTCGGCTGCCTCTGCCCAACTTCCGCTCCTTTACGAATCTCAAATGGAGACTCCTTGTACGGTCCTAACTCTAAAATAGGAACTGTGCTGGAAAAAAAAAATAATCCAAACGTAACCCTAACCCTTTTAATCGAGAACCTTGTTCCCAACACTGGTTTTATTTTCATGTGTGTTTACCGCTTTGTGATCATGTCTTGAACTTCTCACGAACGAGCAGCTAGCTAACGTTATGGTAACCAACGCGTTGGCTAGTAAACGTTACTAGCCACAGCCACTATACGCCCTGTTTGCGCTATATATTCACGGATTTATTGCCGACAGTGTGCATATTTCTGCTGCTCATTTTCGTGACAACTGTAGAGGTAAATCTCGGCTTTGAATATAGGCCAAACTGTCTACAGCGTTATAACGGAACTATAGCGTTGTCGCTAGAAAGCACCTGGTACTGTAGTGTAGTAACTGAATGGCCGAAGTAGTGAGGTTTGACTGTACATCTTAGGTTTTATTAAGCAATGTCAGTAAATTTGTATTGGTCATTACAACAATATTTACGTTTCAACTAGTTTGTCCACAACATCTTTACGTCAGAAGTTTAGGATTTTGACAGGACATCGTCTAATGGGTGTGGCTCCGTTTTCCTCATCATTAGTCACGGAGACATTAGCTAATGCTGTGCGCTCTATTTAATTAATGTCGGACGGGTGTGAGAACTGCGCCCACCACCTTATGTGAAGTACCGTTTGCAGTGGTACTATCAGTCTGGCCTGAATTTTCCCTAAACCAGAACTCTGCCCCACACCAACTACGAGTGTATCACTTTCTTTCTCTCGCAGTAGCACAGACAATATAGGCCTATCCCAGTGGGACTTTCATTAAGGAACAATAAAAACTGAATTAAATCGCAACAACACTTGTAATTGCCATCACACATTTCCAAATCAAATTGAAACATGGATATCAATGTTTATGCATGCACCTTATGTTGTAGTTCTTGTCTGCAGCAGCATGCTGCCAAATTGCAAGGTGGATTTGACTAGATGAGCAACTGGGAAACGCTGGTGTACATGGCAAGTGACACAACGTGGAAACTATGTTTGGTTTTTATTTTGAGGCAGGTGGTAAGTGCCAGACAATTGTATTTCATACTTTCTTGGGTGACATTAACAGTGCCTAGCAGGGCAAGTTTGTTGCACTTTATCAAAGTTAGGGTTGAACTTTATCAAAGCGCTGGAACATGTTATGGGACAACAGCGTCAGAGCAGAAAACTTTCAGAGGTTAGTCTTTCACATCCCAGTGATATCAAGAACCTGGCCTTACCTAATGGCATAGAAGGCTCTCAGGAGTAGCCTAGTTGATGCAGTATTTCATTTTGTAGTATTTTCCTTTTCACTTTATATTGACTGGGCTGTAAAAGGGTTGATACAGGAAGTGCCTCCTCACTGAGCCAGTAGCAAGCTTGCAAACGTCGAAAGATGCACCATTATGACTGTGCCAAACCATCTGTCTGTTGTTGTCCCTTAACACCTACTTGATCGATCGATCGCTTAAACTGAAATAGCAGTTTAAGCAATTTCACAATTTAACTTTGAAACTAAGAAGAACGGGTGTTTTTGGGCTGTTAGTGTAACCTAGGTAATCTGAAGACTTTTTATACTAATTCACAAACTGTAGTTACCGTGGATGGACCTAGGGTGACACAACGGTGTTGGACTTCCACATTTTGAATTCTTGATTCAGACCTACTTCCCTGTACATGTTCTTGTAAGGAATGTAGCACCCGAAGAACCTTTTCTTGTCTGTACGTGTCTGCCTTGCTGTCCTTGATTGGGATGTGAATGAGACCTGGTGGTATTCAGTCTGGAAGCGGTTCCGTGTATAACCTCGGCCTGCTACAGTTATGACTCTGGTTGGAATTGTAAAAATCTGCTCATTCTAAAGCCTTCGCAATCTATTAGTTGTGTTTTCCTTCTGGATGTAACCTCCTGGCAGTAGGGTGGGTTTTGCCCCGGTGCCCAGACAAACCTCCTGGGCTGCAAACAAACATTTCTATGGATCCTAGGAAAAGTAGCTGCAATTTTGTCAGGAGCTGTTGGGGATTCAAATGTATAAACCAAATGACATTCAGCTGGAACAAGTTAGCCTGTAGTATTTACGGTGGCAGGCAGTAAATGCCCATTGGTTTGGGAAACAATACATTTGTCAAAATGAACTTAACAAGGCTTATGGCTAAGGATGGGTTCCGTTTGAAAATCTTCAGTTTCAGTTCCTCATTTTGGTACTGATTTTAAACAAATTTGTTTTTTTGGTTCCTGTGAAGTTATTAGAATTTCACATTGCATTTATTAGTCATTCCCCCGGAATTGATCTCACATTTGCATTTTGCTTGATTAAAACATAAGAGCCCTGTGTTTGAGACTGATATGGAATGGCATGGGGGGGGGGCTCTGAGGGGGGTGGAGTTGGTCTCGATGTTGTCTTACGCAGTCAAACACAATACAGCCCTCCTCCCTGAATTTCTGGCCATGCCTTTACATGTTGTTCTTAAATTGCTTATGCGGCCATACTTGCAAGCAGATATTTGGCTTTCTCGGTTGCATTAAGCTGTATCATCAAGTTTTAACGAAAGCATGGACTGCTGTGGCTGTGTTGGGAATTTGGATAACCCTAACTAACTAAATAGACTGCTCTAGATGTCCCTGTACAAATACACAGGAATTCAGACAGTCACTTCCAGATCCGACCTGTGTCGTTATGTGTTTCTGCGGGGCAAGTAGCCCGGTCAGTAACTGTCTGTTCAGCTCATGCACTGAAATAGCCATACCACATGATATCAAGAAGGGTCTTGCTACCGCCCCGCCGTGTCCCCTCTCTAAATGGTCAGCATGGGAAATGGGTTAAGATGAAGGACACACTCTTTGTTAATTCATTATTTAGTGTTGTCTGCCCCCACTTTGGAAGTGAAAGTTGCTGCCACATTTTTAGAAGCGTAGCTGTAGTATCTGTTCCGTAAATATTTGGGTGGCACCTTTAGTGTATCAATCTTTGGTACGTGTCCCTTCCTAGGATGAGGGAATTGAACTGTTAGAAGGGACCGAAGTGGTTGATAAACAGCTGTAGGCGTTCTTGTATTTTTGTCCCATTTAGAGATACTTGTCCAGATGAACCTTAATTGCACTGAACGGTCATTGTTTTACCAGGCTATCCTTCTCATCTCCTCATTGGTTGTAACTAAACGGTCATTGTTTTACCAGGCTATCCTTCTCATCTCCTCATTGGTTGTGACATGACAGAATACCCTGGTGAGTTATTCTTCATATGTACTGTTGTGCTGTTCTCGAGGAACTGATTATATCACAAATATCAGGATGGATGCAATGAGGATTTATCCCCCTAGAGAGGCGATAAATCCTGGTGGCGTCGTTCACCTCAACAGGACCCCACCAGGCCAGATTACACCCCTTCCGTCCCTCCCTCAAATGGTTTAGCATTCTGCAGTGTCCTGACGAGGTGTGATTAGGAGATCTGGTATGGTTCCGCTAGAGCTGTAGGTTTTCTGGGGATAAGAGATGCTCCCAGGCTGGGGACTGTGCAACAGCCAGGGCTTCTCTCTCTCTCGCTCTGTCTGTCTGCATCTCTCTGTCCCACTCTCTCTCCATCCAGCCTACGACAAGCCTCCTTGACTGTTCTCATTGTTCCTATGAAATGACCTGATTCCGTGTGCCCACAAAGAGCCCGGCCGCCCGGCAGAGTGTCCGTGTTACGTGTTATTGCGTTTGGTGTGATACGACTTTAGCGCCACCGCATCGGGTGTTACATCCCACGGACATGACGGCTCCTTCGCAGTAAACTGACAGTGAGTTTGGGGAGAGGCTTGGCAGTATCTATAATGAGGAGGTGAAGCTCATTACCACGGTTGGTGTTAGTTAATCACTTGGCTTGTGTAAAAGCCTTGTTGGCCTTCTCTTGACGAATCAGCTCAGTGGCTCCATGTGGATTTCACCCTGTGATGATTTCGCATAGGACATGTTATCGCATAGTTTAACTAGAGTTTATTTTGAAGGTCATTGCATGTCTTCCTCCTAGAAATCCGAGCCGAGCCATTCACTTATTTTTTATTTTTTTTGGTCCCCGTTGCACGTTCAACCAGGAGGTCCACCAGTGTCTGTGACAACACGCTAACTCAACCGATGACCTAAGTTTGCTATTGCAGGCGCCCGACCCGCCTGAGGGAGTTGCTAGAGCACGTCGATACAAGGAAATCCCTGCTGACAACGCCCCCCCCCACGCCCTGGCAATACTTGGCAAATAAGCGTTATCTACAAAAGAGCGCCTTAGAACAATATGTCACATGGGAGACCCCTGAATAGTTTTTCTTTTCTTATACCCTTTATGTCTCTGCGGCAGGAAGGAGGTGAACAATATGTAGTGAACATGATGATACTTCTCATACTTCTTGTGTTGTCACTTCCCTCTGTAGTCAGTAGCAGTCCAGTGAAAAGCGTAGCTGGTACAATTAACCTTTTGGGGTGTAGATGAGTTGTCTGGCTTGTCAGATCCCCCTCAAAGCCTTTGCCTCAGGCTGGTGCTGCATGTGCCGCCCCCCCCCCGTGCACCACGTGCCCCCGGCTAATAAATGTAATTATACCTCTGTCACTGTCAGACAGGGGTTCTGTTGTGGCGCCGGCACCGTTTAAATTTACCTGACATCTGAGACATTTGACGGTCACACATATGCATTGGATGCCCCATTAGGGTGTCCTCCCATGGTGCTCGGAATGACAAATTGCATTTACGTGAGGGTCATGCTCCTTAACAGAACCCAAATCAGCCTGGGAAGTTGAAAATAATGAAATGAAGTACCCCAACTGTGTCCTCCCTTCTGTTTTTTTAAACCTCCAGATCGGTCCCCCTCCTATGTAGCAGGGCCTCGTTTGCTTTATTGTCCATTATTTTGCCTTTGCTGAAATGTTTTCTTTATAATGTGTTGGGTGTTTTTGTTAATTGTCTCAGGTGTTTTGGGAAATAGTTTGAAAACCCTCTTAAAATGCTCCGTTCTAGGTTTACGGAAACTTTTCTTAACACTTGACACATTTGCATGTGTGGCAGTTACTTTTCTCTCTGACGGTTTGGCAGGCAAACATTTTGTTCACAGTTTTCTCATTTATTTTATTGGCTAATATCTGGCAATTGCCAACTAACGGAAACCCTCCTGTCAGGTCACTGGGTTGCCTTCCTCTTCAGTGTCATCTAGTCACTCCTGGATCTTTGTTATGGTGCTGTGCAATAACACCCTCATAGAAGTATTGTGGCCTATGGGGCTTGGAATTGTGAACTCAAAATAATAGTGAACTCAAAATAATAGATTTTTGCAATACTTAGGTATAGTATACAATGTCTACTGTGATTCTATTAATTGAGATTCAACACTGTGATGCTGACATTTTATCTTCCAATAATAATGCTTCCCAAATGCATCTGGCTCCAGGACAAGGAAATGTGTTTTGATCAGTCATGGAAATTAAAGTGCTGAAAATATTTCCCCTGTTTAGATAATGGCCGTAATGCCACCCCCCCCCCATAAAAAAATAAAAATCAATACTAACAATCACAGTGCTCCCTCAACAGCAAACACCCCTTCGGTCTTTAGGAAATCAGTTTCAATACAATAAATGAATGAAACAATATTGAGGGATGAGAGTGAATCTGTGCATTATCTGCTGTCATGACGCACCTATTCTGCTGTTGGCCAATATTGACTTAGCGGAGCGCCATTCGGTCAGTTCATTAAAAAGTGCTGTCTGGCCGACACTTAACATTTACCGTGTTGGAGCAGCACAGTCGAATTCCACTGCATATCCCAGTGGAGGATTAGCCTTGGTTCAGACTGGTATGTCAGCCTGTGGGTTGGGCAGCTAGACGGTACACTGGCTTGCTACCCAATCTGTCCCTGAGCAAGGCACTTCACCCTAATTGGTCCCAGCTCATAGCTGTGATTGAGAATGTGAAGAAGGGGTGAAAAAAAATGTGTTGTGGAGTTGTAGGCAGGACCTTCCCCGCTGATGGAAGGGGCCAATGAGAAGGGTTTACCCTGTGTAACTGTCAACATAACAGTTTACCTGGGTAAATAAAGGTGAAAATATACATTATAGTAGTTATTATAGTGAAAATATACATTATACGTAGCCCTCTAGCAGGGTAAAGGTTTAATGATGGGGTGAAGTAGGGGTCTCTTTTCAAAGACACACTTTAGAGGGTAGACCTTACCTGGAGGGAGAAATTAAGAGGTGTAGCTGAACTACCAGGGATGAGTGTAAGTGGGGCATAGAATTGGTTTTTGAGGAATGTTTGTTTACATCGCTCTAGAGCGTAATGAGGGTTGCCTGATCCAAATGGCTCCTCCATACACACACACACACACACACACACACACACACACACACACACTCTTTGTCCCGAGAAGCACACACATTTCATAGTCTCACCGTATCATCACGCATTAGTGAGAATCAATCTGAAGCTATGCTGAGTATAGAAGTTGTCACACACACAACAAATTAGGGCCCGTGGGACGGATGGACACACACACACACACACACACACACACAGACACAGTCTGGGGGGTGGTCTAGCCAAGCCGCAACACCCCGGTAGTGAGATAGGGAGGGGTGAACTTCATTACTAGGCTCCTCAGCACATTTTCATGCCCTTACATGGTCATGAGCTACTCGGGAGGGAGGGGCTCCCTGCCCCGCTGCTGTCAGTTTCACATGTGACCTCCATACAGGAAGTGTTGTTTTGCAGCAGTATAGTGGAGAAGTAGGAGGCAGATGCTGGAGGCTCTGATGTTCTATTATAAAGAGAGGGCTACATTTGGGGCTGTCGGTTTCACTAGTGACCTCCGTGCAGGAAGTGATGTTTTGTAGCAGGGTATTTGAGAAGTGGGAGAAGAACAGAGATGCTGCACTGAAGAAAGGGCAGCCTATGTGCTGTAGGCTCGGATGCTCTGTTCTGAGGAAAGGGCAGCCGTGTGCAGTTCTTTTAACCTCCTAAGACCTGAGCTTTGATAATGTATGCATTATTAGGGCAAGGTCATGCTGTTACGTAGTCACACTCCCACCATAAAAATTGTGATATGCTTTTGAGAAACTGTGGCTGTCTTAATGTAGTTTTTATTATTTATGTTAGTGCTTAATTGCAGTTTTAACAAGTCAATGTTAAAATTAAACTTTCATTGGAAAAAAAAAAAAACTAACAATCAACCAGGACTCTAGATGGCGGTAGCGGCTAACTATACTGTAACGACAAGCTAGCTTGTCAATCTAGCTAATGTTATACAACATGTGGTTTGGAATTTTTATAGCTTGTCCTGCCACAGGTCTAACTTCTTGAATGAGCAAACAATTTTGGTATACATGTCCTAGATTAGTGGTGCATGCTTCCTAGGTTTAGTCTTAGGGGCTAACTAGAGAACAGCTAGGCGTTCCAGCTAATGTTACACGACATGCTACTGGGATCTATAGCTCATATCATCTCACCACTGTTAAAAAGTGAGGTCTACATTTGTGTTTTCAAATAATACACAAACAGTAACAAAGTATTTGAGAAGTACTTCATTTAAAATAGCATCTTTCCCCAAAACTGTTTATAATTTGCATTTTTCTTTTGCCTGGTGGGAATCCTATTACAAATGGCTCTTCTAAATTGACATTTGTTTTGAAGATACTGGAAATATTTTGTAAATTTGGGTCGAAACGTGATTTGCTGTTTCAGAGATGATTGACCAATTCGAATGTGACATCTTCCGTTATGGATGATGAGATACATTTTCAAATATTACATATTAGCTAATCTAAATATATCTTAACAAATTGTCATTCTTAATGTTTTTCAAGAGTCGGCAGTGAGCCTCATACCTTAGGAATGCGTAACTACAGGTAACCTGAATAGTGTTCAAGGCTGGGCACCACACCGTAAAATAATTTTTTTCTAGCTAATTGTAGACCCAAATGTAATCATTTTTTTTCTGTCAATGGCACTCCTTCACTTTCCAAATCCTGTGTACACATGACATTTTAAAGTACTCTACAGTCAATAACTAAAAATGATAAAATTGAATCTACTGGAGATGTAAAACAGGTCAATTATCCATCAGTCATGCTTGAAGTTGTACAAATCTAATTGCAAATCTCTTTGCAAATAGTATATTAATATATTAGTGTATTATATCTAATATATTATGAAGTGAATAACAGAACAAAAGACTAGCATTAAAAGCAATGCAAATGTGGACCTTTGTAAAGCAAGTGATTACTCGATGTATCTAATTTTCCTGTATTGACATGATTGTCACAACTGATTAGCCTAACCAAAATCTAAGGGCATTCCCCTTTCTACTGAAACCAAGTTTTAACTGAATGACCATAATTGGATGAAAATACAGCTTCCTGCAGTCTAGACTGTCAAGTATTCCATTTTAGAAAATATGTTGCCTGTCACACTGATCAAAGATATATGTTGGGAAGTTGTTTTATTCCTGAAGTTTGTTTAATTCTGTTGCTTTTTTTGTTTTACAGGTACGCATAGCAGCAAACTTCGTCATCCATGCCCCACCAGGAGAGTTCAATGAAGTTTTCAATGGTGTGTTTTTTTTTTTTGTTTGTTTGGTGTGTGTGTTTGACTGTGCAACAGATCCAGCTTGCTAACCTGTAAAGGCATTAGTATGCTTTGCAGTGGTGAATGCATGTGTTATGACACCATTATGTGGTGAATGGGTCTATTCGGTCTTCTTCAGTGTTCATGCTCAAAACAATTTTCCTTGAGGCACCTCGAAGTCTGGTGCCCAAAGTCTAACCCTTTTCCTCATTATTGGTCTCAGCACTGTCGTGGTTTTCCAAGGCCTCTTATGTATGAAACTCATCTGTTGAGGACCAGTTTAACTGCTGTGTGAGTGTTTTGGTCCAGGTCCCTCTGGACACCATGGCATCTGATACGTCACTCAGTGTACCATGCCGTTACCGGGGCTGGTGAAATCACTGACCAAACATTTGCTCCACGCTAGAGGTTGTCAACCACTAATCTAGTTTGAGTTTTTGCGTCTGTGTGCGCGCGTCTGTGTGCGCGCGTCTCTGTAATCCTACCCCTGCCATGATTAGCTTTGTCACCTCTAAGAGTGTTGGGAAGGCTGTCTGCACCTCCTTATCTCAGCTTAGCACACTCTCTCACCTACCTCCTGTGGCGTGTGCCACTGAGTCTCCTTTCATCTTTCTTTGATTTCACAGTGTGTCAACTTGTCATGGCTGCTTTAGCCTCATTCTTTGTCTCTCTCTCTCTCTCGTTCTCTATCTCTTTCCAGTCCTGCCCATGTGCCCCCCCCCCATCCTGGGACTGGAATGTGTGTATGTGAGAGAGTGAGAGAGCATGATGGGATTTGATGTGAATTCTCCCGTTTTTACTGTGCACTGTTGGTTTCTGAGCTCTGACTTCTGGTTCTGGTCTTCCCCACAGATGTGCGATTGCTGCTCAACAATGATAATCTGCTTAGGGAAGGTGCCGCGCAGTAAGTGGCTCAACATGAAGACCCATGTTCTGCTCCTGTCATAAACAATCTAACTGAATGGCTATATTTTTTACAGGTGAAACTGGGTTGCAATGTTTTTGTCTCTCCAGGAAATAATAATTTTCTTTGCTTGTTTCTGTAGTGCTTTTGCACAGTACAACGTGGACCAGTTTACCCCTGTGAAAGTAGAAGGATATGAAGAACAGGTAGGGCCTCGGGTGGCTTCCAGGAATACAGTGAAACAAGAAGATTTTACTTCATTTAGCACGTCTAGAACCACAACCTATTGAATTCTAGTGTCTCAGGACCTGGCATCATTTAAAGCAAACATCATGAAAAACTCTAGTGACATGAACTTACTTGAATAGTGTCTTCAGACCAGACTGTGGTATGTTTAGTTGTTTGACTGCTGAATGCTAGTACTGAGAAGATGTAGGGTAAGCATACCTATTAAGCCCACCAAAGAAACAATTTTAGAAAAGTCTAATATATGCTGAATCATTTTTTTTTCTCCAGTGGAGATGAATCTCTCGTTTGAAGTTCTATAGATTTGCTTGCACCATTTTAGATTTTTTATAAAATATGTGAAAAGTCTGGATTGGGCTTAATGGGTACTAATGTTCTTTAATCCGCAGCTCTACTACACATTAAGATAAACGGTTTTTGACAGAAATGCAAATCGTGTCATGAATTTTAACTACTACAAGCTCTCTATAAAGTAGACACGGGTACACTTCTTTTAGATTAATTATGCTGATGCCTCTTCCTCTGTCATAATAGCTCCAATGTGTTGTCTGTTCAGGTGCATCACACATCACAGTCATGGTCCTGTGCAATGTGTGTCAGCTTTGCACAATATTTTTTTTTTTTTTACCCAAAGTTTTTCTGCACATTCTAAATTGACCAGCAGGAAGAGTAGTAACTTAGAAATGGCCAGTCTGATTGGCATGAAATAAAAAGTTACTTGGATGTAACAAGCATATTTGTTAAACATCACAAAAAAAAATCTATTTTTGATTAAAATATAAAGATGGTAGTGGGCTTAAAGGGTATGTGGGCTTAATAGGTAATCTTACCCCCTGTCATGGCAAAATATCTCATTGCTATGTCGATACAAAAAAAAATTCTCTCAGCAAAATGAACTTGTGTATATTTTTCACTAATATAATTATTTTCTCTTGAGCCATTCCCTACTGAATGCTGTATATTTTACAACAATAAATCCATATCTTATCCCACTTTCAAACCTGTTCTGCCCTCCTTCACTCTCTTCCCACTTTTCCTCTCGTCCGTCCGACGTCTCCCCACCCCTTCGTTTTTCTCCCCAGGTTTTAATCACAGAGCACGGGGACCTAGGCAACGGTAGGGTCCTGGACCCTAAAAACAAGATCTCCTTTAAGTTTGACCACCTGAGGAAGGAGGCCAGCGACCCGCGGCACCAGGATGTAGACGGAGCGATGGAGGGTTGGAGGAGTGCTGTGGATGGGGCTGTCCGGGCCTATGTCAAGGAGCATTACCCCAGTGGTGTCTGCACCGTACGTTAGGCCCGCAGGACACCCACTGGTTCTGGTCATGCACCGTTGAATTGCCCGTTTGATCGTGCAGTATGTAAACTCACTGACCTTGTTCGCTGCTTCTGTCCTTAGATATACGGTAAAACCATTGACGGACATCAAACCATTATCGTCTGTATCGAATGCCATCAGTTTCAACCAAAAAACTTCTGGTATGTATTTGGAACACAAGACGCTACATTTTAATTTACCTTTAAGTCCTTTAGTAGAAACCTATAAAGAGCTATTTACAGTAGTGAGTGCATACATTTTCATACTTTTCTTATGCTAACACCCGGTCGAAACCACAACTCTGGCACCGTAAGTGCTATGCTCCACCAACTGAGCTACAGTGCAGTATCTTTGTAGGGCTTGATTTCCTTGGTGATTTCCTTGGTGGTTCATCGACAACAGTCATGTGATTGGTCCATTTAAATGGCCAAGCTGTTCCAAAAACACACTCTTCTCAAGAGTGATCTCATATTGTCTGAAAGTGACCTCACCATGTCTCAGACAGGTCACCGCCGATCCCACTCATTCAAAATTTGGTTCCGGTATGCACCGGCTTCTTAGGGGAAGAAACACTGATTTGTTTCAATCGTCTGTCTTTTGTAGGTGTGACTTTTCAGAGGAAAGGAGATTTCAAATGGTTGATTTGATTGTTGTTTCCCTGTTATTGGCTTCAAAGTCTCTCCAGGCTGAATTAAAACATTTCTAGCCTTGTGTAAACCTTTAATTGCCTCACTGCTAAATGCTTTTCAAATGCCATCTAATCTTGCTTTCGCTGGTAATTACCTAACCCCTGGCTCTTTGTTTAGAGATTTTAGGCCCCCCATTACCTTGTTGAACCAATCCTGATCAGACTAATATAAATGGATAAGGGCCGTTTAAGGGCCGTGCCAATCCTCTTTGCGGGTGGGTTATACTGAGCTTAGGGCTGTCTGAATGTAGTGATGTCATGGCTTCTGTATGAGATCTAATACCTCTTAGGAAAGAGCCGGCTGCTTAGTGGAGAGAGAACCAGCAGAGTCAACCCAGACCCAGTTCTGAGAGATAGTTTTACCACTAATCTTCAACAATCTCCATCTTGATGTGTTTCTGCTCTCTGGAAAGGAACGGACGTTGGAGGTCAGAGTGGAAATTCACCATCGGTGGCTCCACCACTCAGGTGGCCGGCATCATGAAAATCCAGGTGTGTGTGCATGCTTGTGTGCCTTTCTGCCTGCGTGTCTGCGTCTGCCTGCGTGTCTGCGTCTGCCTGCGTGTCTGCGTCTGCCTGCGTGTCTGCGTCTGCCTGCCTGCCGGCGTGTCTTTCTGCCTGCCTGTGTGTCTTTCTGCCTGCCTGCCTGCCTGTGTGTCTTTCTGCCTGCCTGCCTGCCTGTGTGTCTTTCTGCCTGCCTGTCTGGTTGCATGGTACGTGTGATGATGTCAAAACCATCTGTGCTCACACTCCACCTGTACTGTCTTGAAAGGTGCATTACTATGAAGACGGTAACGTTCAGCTGGTCAGCCACAAAGAGGTCCAGGAGTCCATGTCCATTTCTGTAAGTAATACGGCCTGCTTGCTTAATGAAATAAATGTGAAACAGCATGAAAAAGCTCTCTTTTCAAATGCCTTGTTGAGTAATATTCACGCAACGTTCATTGTGGCACCACTAAACTGATGCACTACTTTGCTCGTGGAGTTGGTTTACAGACGAACACGCTAACTAAGCATTTCCCACATAACTAATGTGATGGATCTTGCCATAAGTGTCATCGAAACTTTGTGCAAAATGCATCCCCAGTCATCCTAAATTGACCGTGTACTTCAGGCTATAATTCAGGTATTTTTAAAGCTGCTTTTTCTAAGATTTCCAGGAAAGTCATACCTATCCTTATTCTTCTTTACTGCAATTCTGGGAGAATTCAAACACGGTACCCAAACCTGGTCCTCGGGACTCAAAGGGTTCAATTAAGGGACTCAAAGGGGGAATCAGGTGTGTAAGTGCTTGGGCAAAAACAAAAACGTGCACCCCTTTGGGTCCCAAGGACCAGGATTGGGAAACACTGCGTTATAGCATACTATTTAGTGGCATTTTAGCATACAATTTTACATAGTTTTCTTTCGTTCTCATACTAAAGTGTAAAACTGCTTTGTAAAACATCTGCTGCTGTATCTACTACTTTGCGATTTAATTCAATTACTGCTGCTGTCTCAAGTTGTTTTAAAGACAGCATGGTGCAAGATTAGGTAAAACACTAATTTAATAGATAAACATGACATATATTAATCTGATTAATGGCAGTAATAACAGTTTAATCAATTATCAAAATAGATATTTACAGCCCTAAACACAACTTCGCCTCCCAAATGCATTCAGGCAGTCCTTAGCAGCAGTCCGTGCTGAAGAAATTAGCAAGAGCAATAGGTGTGCATATAGCCGCGGTCGTGGCTGGACTCCGGTTGAAAATAGAGGGTTTCAGCACCTGAGTTGCTAAAGCCATATTACGAATGTCCCTCGTACCTATTTCAACAAACAGGTAGCACCTAAAAAATGTGACTAAAACAATGTGCCATGTACCCACATGGCACTTTTTTTTAAATTAATTTTTATTATCATTTGTACGTCTCTTAATTCCACACGTCTTCTGCTGTGTTCCACCAGAGTGAAGCTGCCACTGCCAAGGAATTCATCAAGATCATGGAGGCTGCGGAGAACGACTACCAGGTGTGTGAAACTGAGTGGGAACAGCTTTGATGTGGACTAGTGTCTTCTCGAGTGTTGTTCACATTGTAGTAGTGTAACTTCAAAACGTAGCCTGAGTAAAGCACGGCCAATGTGACGCTTTCCAACCGTCTGCTGTGAATGCTGTTGTAACACTGGAGCCCTCAACCCCCTGCTCCCTTTCCCCGCTAGACCGCGATTAATGAGAATTACCAGACCATGTCGGACACTACCTTCAAAGCCTTACGCCGCCAGCTTCCCGTGACGCGCACCAAGATCGACTGGAACAAGATCCTGAGCTACAAGATCGGCAAAGAGATGCAGAACGCTTAAAGACACGAAGTGGAAATTCCCAATATTGCATGACTGGATGGTTGTTTTGTCTTTGTATGAATTAGGTAAATGGGATAGAAAAAAAGGTTTGGTCTCGCAGGAAAAATTATCAGATGTTATTACACTTAAGATGTCTACTTTTATTAATACTTTTATACAGACACCATAAAATAATCTGTATAATACACGTGAAAATCATGATGTTATTATTGGCGAAATAGGACGTAGAGTAAGACTTAGTACATAGGAGAGGTGGTGAAGCATCATATGCAAGACAACCCGATATATGTGTGCAATATTTATTATAGTGTTGAGACCACACCTTTTCTTTGACCCATGGAAAAAATAAACATTGAAATTGCAATGATGAAACTATTAAGAGAAATCAGTTTCTGTATGAAATTTTGAGTAGAACTTTAAAATGGGCCAATATAGGATAATAGAATAATATACTGTACAACAGTTACCATGGTTACTGTCCCATCCTGTATAAAATTACTGTCACGTTCAATGGCTCGTTCTACTTTTGCACAAACAAGTAGTCCCCTTTGTTGTCAACCACTCAACTTGTCCCCCTTATTGGTAGGCTCGGCGCCATGGGGTTGGGGGGGGGGGGCAAAACGGGGCAGTGATCCTCCTGATAGAATCTGTACCCACTCAGTTTCGTTTCCCCCAAAACACTGCAAATGCTATATGAATTAGATATGCCCCATCAGAAAAATGCCCCCTCAGACATTTCATCCTGCAGCCGGGCCTACCGCTCATGGTTTTGTCCTAGCCCGTATGTGAAAATCTCGTGTCAAACTTGTGACCCCCCTGGCTTAAACACAAGTTAACTCATTGACTTTTGAAATTAACTTTCATTCAGCAAAAAGGGAGCAGAACTGATGCCCTGACATGCTTAATTGATTAACAAGTATTTCATTGCTACTAAATGTGGATCATGTTCAATTAATTTACAATAAAATTAAAGTTTCACTATCTCCCCCAGTGCTTATTTTTTAATTTAAACAGACTTGACTGTATTATAACACGGCACAATGTAATATATACCTGTATTAAACATCCTTGTCTGTCAGTTTGGTGATTTATTTCCTTGATTAATTGTAATTCAGTCACAACTGTTGCATTAAATTGCACATTTTATATTTACTGACTCAGTCATGCTTCTTACCATTTTTTTTTTGCTCCCGACTGTAATTTTAGTATCCCTGTGTTTCTGGATGTTGCAGAGCCCATGCACATGTCTATCACATAATTGAGTCATACGGGTCTGATCGTCTGTAAGGTACGGCTGCAATGTTGGAACCCTAGAACAGCTCATTGTATTGTAGTATTTGTTACTCTAGACTGAGGAATTCAAATCACAAATCTTTGGCCGTTTGCTTGTGTTGAGCGCATTTAAAGACCAGACATCCATGCAGGAAATGACAACCTGTGATTTTAGTGGCTGGCGGAAGGCCAGAAGGGCACAGGTTGATATGACGACCTCATCTTTTCGAGAAAAGATCCACCTGGGTGAGAAGTTGACCAATTCTGTATTGACTTGTCCATATTGGGGTTGAAAGAGAACCTCTGGCCCCCTATCTAACCAAGCCAGCACATCTCTACCTGTCTAGTCACTCCAGGGATTCTTTAGGCACATGTAATGCCAAATATATGATCTAAATTATTAAACCCTTGAAATGAGCACCTACTATTGAAATATAATATCATATTCCTTATAATCAGGATATTCTTCGTTCCAGAATGCCCTGATAACTTAAGGCAAGCACACATCCCAGAGGATGGTCATACCATGGCTGAAAATGGGACAGGTTAGAGCACGTACTCCTTGATGCTGTTTTTCGTTTACATTCTACAAGTGTCATTGAGATACTCTTACATCAACGGTCTATTTTAATAATTTCAAATTGGTAGGGACTTGCTTGATAACTTCAAAGTTGTAGGCACTTGCTAGTTAGCTGTCCAGCCAACATGCTACGAGGAAAGTATTTGGGATTAGCTAGTGCGTTCTTGCCTGCTAGCTAGCTGACCTGTATACACGTCTACAGTTTGTGCGCTACAATACTGTATATATCCAGACTTGTTCTCATCTTGCTAGCTAGCTAGTAATGCAACGTTAGTGAGAAAGTGCAACTTATACGGTTATAACTCTCTTTCACGTAGCTAATTTCAAGGTAAGGAAATTCAACATGTTTGTTTTGTGTGTGGGTGTGCGTGTTGTGTGGGCACTAGCTAGCTAACCACGCTTTTAAAGTTTCCATATTGTGGTGGCAACTTTTCTAGCTACCTTTTACTAGATATATATCATAGTTAGCTACAGAACTCAGACGCTAGGAAGCAGTAATTTTCCGAGTGCAAGTTATCTAAAAAGCTAGCTACATATAGTACATGTATTTCTGACATTGTTTGCAAACTTTACAGTTGCGTAGTCATTTTCCTAAACCTAGTTAAAAAAGCCACTAAACACTAGACTACAGTACACAGTAGAAGTGATGAACAGTGACTATGATATTGTTTGTAGCTTTACTCATCTAAAAATAGTGTCTCTGACACCAATAAAGGCCATAAAACATATGTAAGATGTCTAAATGTTATTATGAAGTGCTTAGTATTTCGTTTTATAACCATGTTGGTCGTATCATGATCAAACGTGATTAAACGTGGTAGTCTCGTTTGTAGTTGTCATTTATAATTTCAATAAAGGCTGAAAAACCATGGCAAACGGTCAGAATAAGTATTATTTTTGGGGGGCTTGAGTGACAGCATAGTCAGTCATATGATTTTCTTTAACTGTGTTAATGTCGAAGTTGGCTCTCTGTCTCCCTCTTCTGTGAGTCACAGCGTGGTGGTCAGGAACAGATGGAAGAATGTGTTCTTTCAGTGGGCCGGCTGGCTGGCTGAGGAGTAGAGGACCAGGCAACTGTCAGGCACAGACACACGGGGTGTGTGTGTGTGTGTGTGTGTGTGTGTGTAAATTTTTACAGGTTTGCGTGTGTTTGTTGTTGCGGTTGGGGCAGGGTTGTGAGAAGTGGAAAGGGCCTGAGGGGGCTTGGCAGGCCTAGCATGTTGAGATGCAAAGCCACTGTTCTTGACTTCAGGGTGTCAGGTTCACAGTGGCATGAATGCTCAGTAGGTTTGGGCAATGTCTGGAATGACACATCGCCATATCGACCTGCCCAAACCTCGTTGATAGACTCGGTGTAATGGACTGTAGATACTTGTGTTCCTTAACGAATTGTTACCAGAGCCACAGGCATTGTACATAGCATCTATATATTTTGGGAATCTTAACAGTGAGGCAGTAACGCACAGGGTGTGTGGTATATTCCTATATACCACGACTAGGAGGTGTTCTTAGGCTCTGCTTGGAGTGCGTGGATACAGCCCGTGGTCGAGGTATTGTGTCAGGGTACCACAACCCCTGAGATGTGTTATCGCTGTCATGATCTGGGCCAATGAAAATGTGCTGTTATAAACAGGATGTGTCAAATCCTGAATACTGATGGGCTGATAGCCGTGGTATATGAAGTTGTATACCATGGGTATGACATCACTTGTGCCTTCTTGCATATTTAAAACATTTGAACCTAATAAAATGGCACTCGGCCTAGTTTTTGTGTTCTGTCTAGGCCAGTGTAAGTATTTTTGAGGGGCTTACTATTCGTTTGTAGTCTACGTTTAAAATTCTCAGGTGTCAGTTATAGAAGCCTATCTTCTCACAAATATTTAGTAGGCCTGGCCTTATCAAATGTATTGTTATTTCATCTTGATCATCGGGGTAAGTGCACACTTTCTCCCATTAGGCAAATCTACAACAGTGTTGTCTTAACGGCGCAACCAAACTGGCTGGCTGATTTAATCCTTATCCGTGATATCCAATGCTCTCTCAATGAAAGTCGTTCGGTACGTAGAAGGCCAACAGAGATTGTCCCCTAGACACGGCTACGGTTTGTCCTAAAATCTGTAAAAATGGATGGTTGACTTACTTTCTTCGAGACTACAGCCTAGGGACGTTTACTGGCGACTCCTACTAATTTTTAGCCTCATTACAAGTAGTTTTAATATTCAAGTCAAACAGTTACGCAACGTCTCGATGCCTGTCCACTAACCATGTGACTCACTAGCCTGCAGGAGTGCTCCCCTTCTGTGAACGGGATTGTGTACCTAATACTGGCCACTGAGTGTACATTGTCATTTTGGGTTATGTTGATAGTAGTTTAAGTTTCACGTGCGGTATGTGTAGGATAAGGGACATAGAGAATAGGCCATTTGGAATGTCACCTCTCACGGTGCTGAATGGTTGTGCAGAGTAGGAGTAAGTTTATTCAGTGGAATATTTTTAGTTGTTTTTTTTTCATTCGGATGTTGTCAACCATGGCTGTCTGTCGTAGTCCGCTGGTTGTCATTGATATTGTAATATTTTCTGAACCTAAAGCTAATCCTCACTCGCAAGTCTGCTTTGGGAGTTGATGATCTCACGATGACTTAAAGAAAATCGGGCTCACATCAGTTAGTGGGTTTGCCTATATGTGACCTGTAATTGATTACTATATAAGTGAAATAGTTTTCCTTCCAAAATATGGTAATTTGACCAATATGTTCAAAATATATTGAAATTCGCCTGTCAACTTCTTGATTTTCTGTTGTTTTCACCTGGCTCCTCTAAGTTCCTCTTCCTCTTTCACCAACCATTTCTATTGTATGTTCCTCATTACGCTGTATATTCTATTGTATTAATGTTACATTAGTTATTTTTCAGTTCTTTATTGCCTGTGCAAACACTACTCTGGCCTTTTCTCTGGTACCTGGAAGTCTGTGGTTGGCAGTTACCTTCAGTTGTCCCTAAAAGCTTGTCATAGCCGTAAATAAGTAATAAATAACTGACTTCCCTGTTCAGTTTCCCTGGCCAGTTCAATCTCCTCTTACCGTGACTCACCTGACAGGAGACAGAAGGCCTTTGTGGAGAGCACCGAAGTAAAAGAACAAGTTAGAGGTGGAGGAAACCCTGTCATGCATACATATAGCTTGTGTCTCAAACAGCCCCCTATTCCCTTTATAGTTCACTACCTTTTGAGTTTGAGACACAAGACTCTGGTCACAAGCAGTGAACTATAAATATGTAATAGTGTGCCATTTGGGACGTAACCTTCAAAGTGTCTGGAAGCCCGAAAGGAGGAGGTTTTAAGGCGACATAGGCTGCTCCCCACCCAGCAGGAGGAGTCATCAGAGAAGGTTTGTAGCGGCGGGGACCCTGTAAGCCCTGCATGGCAACAGCACTCTCAACAGATGAGTCACCCTCTGCCATAGGAAATCAGCGAGTGCAGTCAGAGGAGCAGTAAGTCTCCACCGGCGAAGCATTAAGGGATTATGCTCGGGCCATTTTGTGCCGTGGTTGTGGAACTATGCCCGCCAGGGCACCTCCCAACTGGTGGACCTCTGGTCCAATCAGCTCAAAGCTTTGCATTGAGTTTTTGGGGCATCTTATTGCCCAGACTTGGCACTGTGTAAGAACCCGTTAGATGTTTTCCGTGACAGTCACCCCGGAGGAAATACCAGCAATTGTTTTGGCTTTTGTGTGTTTATGGTCCTCATCACTAGTCCGCAGATGGCTTTACACACACACACACACACACACACACGCGCTAGCTAGCTGGATCATACTGGAGTGGTGGCCTTAATTTAGAACTTGGGTGCAGTTTCGGTAACATGAGCACAAAAAGCAATGTTTGTCCTAGCCTACTCTCCTCTCTGGATCACCTTAACATCTTTGCTCCTGGACATCTTTGCTCCGGCCTGGTAAGACAATGGTCAAGAGAAGCCTGGAATCAGCGCTCTGTACAGGTACTTCTGCTGGCCAGTGTAATGTCCAGTCAGTCAGTTCACCTGGAGGTTATTTTTGTAATATTTAGTTTCATAGGTTTTGTGTGTCAGTGAAATATGAGTAGGGATAGTGAAGGCCGCCGGCAGTGGCGGCATGGATGGTGTTAGAATTGAAGAAGCCTTTGGGAGGAATGACCACTCTGCTGTTGATTGCCCGAACCTTCGCCCAGTGACATCCCCAGCAGAATAACCAGCCTCCCTTTCCCTAATAGAACAGATTAATGGGCCAGCTATCAGGTTTGAATAGTCTCTTGGTCCTCCATCTGAATGCTGAAAGTTTGAATTAATGGAAAACACCAGGAAAGAGATGTGATGGGTGACGAGGGAGCATATTATAGTATAGATATACTGCCTCTGGAATGAGAGAGATGGGGATCCGAATGCTACATAGCCATGTCTTGCTGACCGGGGCTGAAGGCCCAGATGAACAGCTGGTGAATTCATTGACCTACCACGCTTCTAGGAACTTAGTTACCGGCATGCATTATATAGGTCTCTAAAGTTGAAGGCTCATAAAATGAACGGGGAGGTTAGCGATTTCAAAATGTCCCTGTCCTCATGAGGTGACTCCATTCCCCTGTACTTTGGGCTTCTTCACGGGGTCGTTCCACCGATTTTTGAGAGTTTTTAACCTTTGAGCTGGATGTCAGCATGGCTTCATTTCTGCACAAACCTCTCCCGTTGATTTTCAGAGGACTCGATGAACCAATCAATGCCATGTAATGAAAAAAAGTCATTTTACCAAGCAGGGTTCTTGAAGTAGAGACGGCTACATTTTAAGAGAGACTACTTGCCTGCATCAAATCAGGGGAAATGGAAAAGAAGCTTCAGTTCCGCCAGTGTCCAGTAGATGTCAGCAGCATCAGTGCCTTGGCAGCACAGCACCGGTCAGACTACTCCTGTGTTGGCTAAGTACATGTACACGCACTCTGAATTGGGCTTTCTGTTATGGTCCTGCTGTTGGTAGACAACATTTCGGGACAGAACCCAAAGCGTGAATAGATTTTATTGCTGACACTTGTCGCATTGTCTGAAACAATGTTGCCTCGCACCCTCTTTGTCTTCGGATAGGTCCCTGATGGAGAAGAGGTTTCAAGGAGACCGACATATATGGGGTCAATTAAATAAATAAAAAAACCCATCTACACAGTTGACATTAGCGTGGAGCGGTTGGTGAGCATTTAAGATAATGGGATAGGAACGGTGAGTGTGTCTTATGTGGGTGTGGCTTTGGTGTCTGCATTTAGGAGCGTGGTATATCTAGAAGCGGGTAGATGAATGGACGTTAATGTGTAGTATGGTGTATCTCTTCTGTTCATTGTGGAGGTGGCATGAGGACGTGGCAAGTCTAGTACTCGCTAATAGGCTTATTATTACCGAGTCCTTATGCATCTGAATGTTGACCCCGTAGTTGACCTCATGTAGGTCATCAAAACCTCATTGACCTTACCTCGTGGGCGTTTCCTGTTTTCTGATCGTGTCTGGAAGGAAATACATTGAATGGCTGGCTGATTAGAGGCAGCCCTGGGCTTTTTCTAATTTCCATACAGGATGTAGTATCCCTTTACTGTTTGTTTCACTAACACACATGAAAAATCTATTTACTGTCTTTCACATGCACTTGCACGCGCTTGCACACACACAATAAACAACTATTTAGCCCTCCTGTATATCTCCAATACAAATGTTAATTTGAGCGCTTACATACATGTAGACACTCAGCTGCACGTGTCTACACAACAGTGAATATGATTACATGCACACTAATAAGTCCACATTAAATGATGATGGCCATGGGCCATGTATGGCTTTTGTTCCTTGGAAAAATACTTATTTTGGTGTCAGTGCAGCCAGTACATACATCCTGGTATGTAACAATTGATTATGTGGTAGGGACATTTGCACTTGCAGTGTCTCCGTTGAGCTGACTTTCATGTTCATTGTCCTGCTTACATTGGCCAACTAATGTAGATGCGTCTGCAAGGATTCTGCATATAGAACTATGGATTTTTTTCTCTGTCTCTCTTCCTCCCACACAATCAGGTTTTACAAGCTCCCTGATGTAGTGTAGCCTACTAACTGTACCACTGGCTTGACTAACGAACAGCCTTCTCTGTCCCCTTCCCTTTTATATCTCTGTCTCTCTCTATCTCTTGTTCACTCTCTCCAACCTCCTCTCTGTACCCCTGCATCCATCTACTTGTCTCCATCTACCTTTCTCTACCCCTGTCTCCATCTACCTTTCTCTACCCCTGTCTCCATTTACCAGGCATGTGCACAGGTAAGGCTCAACCTGTGCAGAGCACGTGCCCCTTTGCTATCTAGTGCCCTTTACAGTTGATATGTGCCCATCTGCCTTGGTGATGTGTCATGCACTCCGATGGGCATGCGTCATCTGTTTCTTACGTGCGTCACTCACTCCAACACATCGTTCGTCCGTGTGAGCCGACAACTCCACCCACTTTTTCAGATTAAGCACATGCCCCTCGGAAGGTCTGTGCACAGTAGTGCTATTTACCTTTCTCTACCACTATATGCATTTACCTTTCTCTACCGCTGTCTCCATTTACCTTTCTCTACCGCTGTCTCCATTTACCTTTCTCTACCGCTGTCTCCATTTACCTTTCTCTACCGCTGTCTCCATTTACCTTTCTCTACCGCTGTCTCCATTTACCTTTCTCTACCGCTGTCTCCATTTACCTTTCTCTACCGCTGTCTC
>JACXGI010003621.1:0-60755 GCA_016801175.1 Esox masquinongy | reverse complement strand
TATACATAGTCAATATATTCATTGTACCATAATGTAATGCACATATTAATTTTTTGGATGCATTTGTTTTACACTTGTCAGCCATGTTGTCCACCATCTTGCAATGTATCTCTTATTCCTTATCAACCAATAGGGAGGCATGTATGAGACACCTGTTTGCCAAAGGGAAGGTCAATCAGACTTATTGTTGATTTTAAGTACATTTTTTGCCAAATTTCCACTGTACAGAAAAATTCAAGATGTTGGACTTCATGGTTTCTTGGGGCTTTTTTGTTCATCATGAGAAATGAGGCATGTACACAAAGAATCAGCATTCTAGGTCAATCATGGTGGAAATGGCATCAATGTGAAATAACGGAATTTGGGTGTGGCCTGTGGTGCCCCCTATGGAGCTCTCCTAATAATAATAATAATAATAATGCTAATAATAACAATAGGGTTTCTTCTACTGGAGAACCCTTAATAATAATAAATATATTTGCAAGCAACAATGGGATGGGGTTCTCCTATATGGCAAGCATAGTGAAATAGGTCAGCAGTTATAAACAGGAAAGGTCAGTCATAGTCAGACACTTTGACACTGAGTGTAATATAAGAAGTAGTCTGGTAGTGGACACGTGTTTATGTGGGTATGGCCATAAAGACTTGTGACTCAACAGTCCACTGTCTAAAGTCATTGACACAGACATGGCCATGGAGTGTTAACTTGATAGGAAAATAGTCTGGCAGGGGACATTCGTGTCTGTCTGTGTAGGGTCATACAGACATCTGACTCAACAGTCCACTCTCTAAGCTTATTGACAAAAACACTGGCAAAATGCAGTGATAGGACACTGCAAGTATGTTATTTTTTCATGTTTCACTAAGGGTGTGTGTGTGTGTGGCAAAGAGATACAGACAGCATAGAAGTTGGTTACTTCATTGTATCACCTAACTTCTATTGTCCAATGTACTTACATTAACCACCTTTTTACTGATTTCATTGTTGCGCTATTTTGCAATATATCTCTTATTTCTTAATACCCTTTAGTGTGGCACTTAGGAGACTGCCATGTGCTGACGGTCAGGTCAATCGGAGAAACTGTTGATTTTATGGTCATTTTTATTGTGGTCATTAGCGTCAGCATAGAGGAGCTAACTTTGTGAAGTCATAAATTAGTAGATTTTTAACATATCATCTAGTTATTATCAGCTCTGTTCAGAAGTATGGCCTAGAAATTTACTGACAAGTAAACCTGATGTATGGTTCAGAAGAGTTTTAAAGGCATTTATTAGCAGTACCATGTGACAATCAGGGGATTAAGTTAAGTATGAACACTGTTTGGGCAGTGCTGCTTGTATGACAATGCTATGTTAATGTCTGTTTGGCTGTGGCTGTTAGAAGACAATGAGTGAGGCCAAGTGTGAATTACAGAAATGGGACTGCAAGAGAAGGAACATTTTAATCTGTAAGGTTGATGGAAAGCTAAATGGTTAGAGGTAGATGGAGACTCCAGAGTTAATTTGAGGTTTTTGTTGACAGTCCTGATGGTACCGTGGGTATAGTAACATGAAATAAAATGTGAAATCAGTTCTTGGTGTACTGGCAAACAATGTGACAATCAGTGGGGTAAAGTAAGCTTGAAAATAATTTTGTCATGGAATCGTACTAGTTTACTCCAGGGAGGTTTACTTTAGGTAATTAGAGTTAGCATAAAGGGCAAACATTGTTAAGTCATTATTATATTATATTCTTATATTCTTTACATTATATTACATTATATTCTTAGCAACTAAGAATGTAGGCCATTTTTGAATGAAGTGACAACAACGTAGAATAGAGATTGTTTATTCAAAAGAGCAAAAGTATCTCACATCTATAACATAATACGTGACAAGGCATTTGAAAAGTGAAAAAGTTGAGTTGTGACAACTATCAATCAATCAAATTTATTTTTAAAGCCCTTTTTACAACAGGCTGGGTTTTTACAACCCCACCTGAAACACCAAGGAGCAAACAACAACAGTGTTAAATTTCAGTGGCTAGGAAAAACTCTCTAAGAAGGCCGAAATTTAGGAAGAAACCTAGGGAGGACCAGGCTCAGAGGGGTGACCAGTCCTCTTCTGGCTGTGCTGGGTGAATTTTAAGAGTACAAGTTGTAATAACTAAAAAAATGCGTGTGGGCTGAGTCCAGAGTCTATTAAACCTAGTCCAGGTCAGAAGCATGGCCAGATGGACAAGGACAGGGACAACCCGGGGGTGGGTCAGCAGAGTGGCACTGAAATCGTCAGGTATTGTCTTGATCTGCAACACAACCAGGAGGACTTTGGACAGGGACAGCAACGAGTCTTTCAAGCCTGGTACTCCGGAGGTGTGGGCCAAGACGTCATGTCCTCCTAAGTTTAAACAGGGCAGGAGACAGGGAAAATTTAGAAAGTGCATTCCTTAGATCTACAAGGATTTACAGTGGAGAAGGAGAACTGACCCTACTCCCCTGGCACAATAATATAGCAGCGTAAGACCTTGGGGCTGAGACAAGGGGGTCCAGTGACAATGTGGCCCTGTCTGGGGGAGGCAGGCAGGAAATTAATCCACCCACATTGCCAAGCATCAACCAAAGGGACACCCACCAACCGCAACCACCCTAAAATGAGGGCCGAGTATTGCCAGCAGAGTTCAACCCAATTGCACAATGAGCGCAGAGAGACAACAAGCCAGTGACTCTGCCCCCGAATGGCATTGGAGGGAGGGCATCCCAGTGGTGATGAGAGCCCAATAAAGAACATGTGGTGCTGTGTGATTTGTTGCTTTTTTAATGATAATAATGTGGCCACATATATAACAGGACTATTTTTGTAATGAATAAGGTGACACAATTTGTTAGACAATGGTAATGGATTGGGGCACGTGTAAAAATGGGTGTGTATGTATAAAAGACATTTGTATGATAGATAAAAACAGTTGTGGAATTGTATTTGTTTACAGTATAAGCGTCTAGGTCAGAGGAGTTGTGCCAATGTCATGTGCCGGATGCTGTCTTTATGCGGAAAGGGAAGAGTTTTTAAGACATTCACGTTTGTGTTTGTCCGGACCAAGATGGAGAGTTCTTCGGGATTTTGGAGTGATGGTGATAAGGTGGGGTTTTGTATTTTTATTGGGCTCCTGCAAAATATACGCAAATGGGATTCAATATTGATAATGACAGTGTACAGTACAGAATGGTAAGATTGCACAGAACAGTAATGAAGTTACAGGTACTAGTTATCGATTGAACATGAAATACCTTTTGGTCTCGCAGGTTTGAAATGTGCCATGGTGTTTGCTGTTGAAAACAAAAACAGTGTGATATTGAGTTTCTTCTTGAAAAGTGGCTGTGAAGTTTGTTGCCTTGGCTGGTTTTCACAGGTGACACATGGTGGATGTATCCAGACACATCTAGCCATTGTTTTTTGGAAGGGGACTGCATCTGTAAAGACAATCATATATTTTTTTTATTTTACCGCTATTATACCAGCAAAGTCAGTTAAGAACAAATTCTTATTTACAACGGCCTGGCAGGAGGTAGAAAAGGGGCCTCATGTGGGGAAAGGGTGTAGGGATTAAATTAAAGGACAGACAACACAGACAGAAAAACATAGAAGAACAACATAGTACAAGTGACAAACCAAGGACACAAGAACACCACTAAACTTAGGCAAGTAACAAGAAACACTAATAACCATCACAGTGAAACAACACTATACTATGATGCCACTAACCAGAAACATTAAAATTAGCACATTATAAGCTAACAACAATAAGCTCCAAGGAGAAATGCAGAAGGATACAGGTATTATATAGAACAGCAAAAAGCAGTTGTTGGAAATATAGGAGATATTTTGCAAAAGGGTGGGATTTGTAAAAGTGTAATACTGGGGTAGCATTAGAAATGTATTAAAAAAAGATGTGTAGGAGGTGGAAAAGGTTGTTTGTAAAGGGTGGTGTGTTTGACTTTATTACAATGAAGAATGTACAGGTGGTATTGTAAAGCTCAGGCTTTTCCAGTGTTCCCTGCTGCCTCATATTCATAACCCGCTACTAGGGGTGTCACAATATACCGGTATTCACAATAACAGTGATATTTAAAAAATGAAATATTGATATCATGTTAATAACAATACACATATGATAATACTGTATTCACTAGGCGAAAATGACATTATATTTTTCCAAAAACTCCTCTCAATTTTTCAGTACCTATAGACATGAATAAGGTATTGTGCCTAAAATATGAGCCTAAACTACATGCGCCTGAACTACAAGCCTGGACCTACACTGGCATTTCAATTAACGCAAAGGCGTGCTGTTTTTGTATACTATTCAGTAGGCAAATCTTTTATTTTCCTGCCCCCATCCCTGTGATCCTTGCTTCACAATAGTAACAAATGACTATTGTGTTTAGTGTAGTTGTTGTAAAGAGGTAACTGGTGGTAGTGTGGAAAGCTATAGTTGTAAAAGGAATGTACACAGTTATATTGGGTGGGCATGACAAGTGTTATTAAAGAAGTTTGTTGGTTGTACCAGAATAGTTAATATAGGATGCCTTCTGTCACTTTTGGATGATTGATTGACAGTAGGCGGGACATCCGGTTTGTGGGCGTGACTTCTGATTTGGTAGGTGGGACTTCCTGTGTGACATATGCAGGGGTGGGACTTCCGGTGTGGTACTTCCAGTGTGACGTATGTATGACGTATGCATGTCCGGAGGATGAAGTATGGTATGGGGGTGTGTGGTATATAATTTATGGTGGCTTTGATGTTTAACAATTGGGCTCCAAGGCATAAAAAGTTACGATATGTGTAATCTTTGCTGTTCAACAAAAGGGCGCCAGGGTTCTGGAATGTTTAATCCCACAGGCAATCGTTGTTAACGTAAGTGGGTATGTAATAGATGGTTTATAACCATCCGGTGTTGATCTCCCATGTTTTACAATGCACGTGTAACATTGATTTGTGCCATTTTACCAAGTGTAGAATTTTTTGTGTAAGATATAAAGAGGGGATTGTGACTTACGATTTTGGAGAGTTTCTGCCCATTTATTATTTTAACAGGAAATGGGTCTTAAGATCAGATCTGCCCATTGTAATTGTCCACAATATCAGAAAATAACCCCGATAAACTGTAATACATTCAGGTTGATAAACATTGTGTTTTACACAAGGACGGTTAGTTATCCACCATAGTACTACTTAATACATACATCGTGTGGGCGACATTAATATTCTGGAGAGGAAATTAAACCTAGGTCAGGCAGACATTATGGCTAGGTTGATTGTGTCATGTTTGGGTTAAAAATAATGCAAAAAATAAAACTGATGACTTTGGTACGTGTATATGTATGATCAGTAATGAAAAGTTACAAACGCACCCAGATGTTATTTCTGGTAAACAAAACGTTTGTAAATATGTCTGATCAAATTGTACAACGGGGATTAACGCAAGAATGTTGTCTACAAATTGGTAGAATTGTTTAACAGGCAACAATGCTTACGAACTGTACTGTTTGTGAGTTAGTAAATACCTCTCTCTGTGTGTGTGTGTGTGTGTGTGTGTGTGTGTGTGTGTATACAGCTCCGTAAAAAATTAAGAGACCACTGCACCTTTTTCTTTCCTTTCCAAAAAAGTTGAAAAGTAAAGTTTTGAGTGAGGAACAGAAGTGTTCAATTTGCAGTTGTCTCCTAATTTTAACCCTTCTGTTCCTCACTCAAAACCTTCCTTTTTGACTTATTTGGAAAGGAAAGAAAAAAGTGCAGTGGTCTCTTAATTTTTTACGGAGCTGTATATATGTGTTCGTGTGTGCGTGCGGGGATGCGAGACTTCCGGGTATTGCAGCATGAAACTAATTCAGATTGATTTTTGCATGCTGTATTATAGACTTATGTTATGTTAAAAAAAGATAAATGGCAATATTAAGATAAATGTTTGCAAGTATATGTAAGCGGATGAGTTTGTCCTTAATAGTTAAAATGAAATGACGCGATGTCGTCATTATGTCCGCGGCTGCCACAGAAGACATCTGCCGCTTTGAGCGCTGAGTAGGCCGTTTACATAGTTAGTACAAGTTATTTTATTTCAAATAATTATTTTGAATTGTGTTGCAATTATAAAAGCTAACAAATGACACATTTGAACTTTTTAAGAATGTATTAAAGAATTACATAATGAAAATGATAGAGCAATCCAAACGTTAAGATTTTATCTGTCTTTCATATTGTCTGTTTTATATCTGTGGTTTAGGGATGAGTGGAATTCAACACAGCCTTGTTTGGAAAACACCTTTTTGGACCTTCAGACTTTGGTGAGTAGTCTTATAACATTTAGTAATCATCAGCTTTAAATACCTGTATATGCTTGGTCTTCTGTTAACCCACATTGTTTTTATTTCAGACCAAGTAACCAACATCGATATCAGATGGACTGCGTGGTTGTGATTTTACGTAACATCGTGAACTGATGCTTCTTGTGTAAGTGTAAACATTCACAGACATTTTCAGTGGTGTTCTAAAATGTTATTAACATTTTGACAATCTGCATATAGCTGCATCTTTGTACTCTATATGTCAACCAATAGTGTGGAGCGGGGTGATGTTGGAGACTACTACAACATTGTAATGGCTTCAGTTACGGAACACCCCACCTTGTGGCTGTACAGCGTCAGAGTTTTTTGTTTCAGTTACCCTATTACACAATGCTTGAAAGCTGAAGGTAATACATCTCTACAGTCAACTCATCAAAACTGTGATGTATGTTTGAGTTAGAATAATATTTTAACCTGTAAGTTGATCATTATTTATCAATATTTTAAGTTTATCATTATCTACAGATTACACATGAGCAAGTTAATACATTGTTGCACAGCGATACAGGAATTAATTCACAGATGCAAGGTTTGTTAACTTAGATAATGTTAGATTAGTAGCCCACGGTTTTTGGACAATTGAGTTGACACACATACAAACTCTCTGACGCATAATCATTACAACAACAGATCAGATCATTAACACAGACCGGTGATGGTGATATTAGAGTGACACAATATAACCAATTTGACAATGTGGAATTACGACAGTCTTTAAATTTCCAAAATATGGGTGAAGTTGATGATTTTGGTGCATTTTATGAATGCATTATGGAAGGTTTGGATACTTTGATTGTTAGAGCTGCAGACTTTGTACAAGGTCCAGCTGACCGCCTACAGATAGAAGTGTTCGGTGAATTTCTGATCTCCTCGGTACGTGACCATGAGAGCTGATGAATATAATGAACACACGTTTGGTGGGTTACTCGAAAGTGTTATGCAGAGTAATGCAGAGCTTTTGGTTGATTAATCACTTGAGCTAGTGGTGCAAATTGTCAACAACCGTGAGGGTGAGGGGGGGCGCTTGATCTATCAAACGCTATTGATCGATCAGATTATCGCAAAAAAAAGAAGGCATTTATACGTGGTGTTGAATAATGATTCTACGTGCTTTTCAATTTGTTTGATGTGTATGTTGAACCCACAGTACACGTATGATGAGGCTGTGGCTAGTGGTCATGAGCTGCATACAAATACTGGTTTAGCCTTAGATGATTGTGTGGCATTCACAGATATTGTCTGGTTTGAACAAATGACAGGTTGTAAAATGGTTGTCTTTCACCGAGCCCGCGATGGGGGTTTTACTAAGCTTCAAAACAGCGAGGACCAACATCCTAGAACTGTCTTTATGTACTTACACGACAACCATTTCTATGGCATCACGAACCTAAAAGGTTTTCTGGGGGTGCCATATGTCTGTGAGTGGTGTTATGCAGGTTTTACCACCTGCGGTGATCACGGTTGTAAACACAGCTGTAGTATATGTCTTCTTACAGATTGTCATAACCAGCCTTGGAACACAAAGCAGTGCCCGGATTGTAAGCAGATATGTTATTACCACCATCATAAAGGCTTGAAGTTCCACAAAAGTGCAGGTCGTTGGGTTAGCAGGTGTGACCAGAAGAAACTGTGTCGATTGTGGTTATCAATATACCGTTAGTATTACCAACTATAAAGCGCACAAGTGCATGGTTAACATGTGCCCCAATTGTAAAATGGATCTGACTGTTGATATGAATCATCAATGTTTCATGAAACCCTCCATACCCGAGGACCCCAGTGAGCGCTACATATTTAATGATTTTGAGACAATAGCCAATCCTGTGAACGGTACACACTGCAAATTTTGTGCGTGCAACAACCTTTGATAATGAGACGTGGTGTTCGGCCAGAGATGGATATGTTGCTGCTTTTTTCCAAAAGTTTAGGCAACCAAAATATACTGACTACACATTTATAGCACAAAACTCAAACGGTTTTGATGGTAACATCTTGTTAACAATGGTATTAGCGTGACACTTATTGCTAATGGTAGCAAGCTCATGATTTTTACAGACCGCATATTCAATCAGAGATACATTGATAGTCATTGTTTCCTACCGATGGAGTTGGCGGCTTTGCCACGTGCTATGAGTTTTAAGGATTCTAAAAAAGACTACTTTCCTTTCAAATTTAACATCAAGGAGAATGAGATCTATGTTGGCCCCCTTCCAGAACCACATTACGATGTGGATACCATGATGGCTAAAGGAAAAGTTTTTGCAATGGTACAAAAAACGGTTTCCACAGACACCTTTGTCATGAAGGATGAAATAAAGGCTTACTGCGTGAATGTTGTGGTCATCTTGAGAGAGGGTTGTATGCGTTACAGACTTGAGTTCCTGGAATGTGGTGTTGTTGACCCATTCCGATCAATAACGATTGCTTCAGCCTGCATGAAAGTCTTTTGCAACAGGTTCCTCACCAAGGACACAATTGCATTGGTCCCCTCAGACAACTACAATCATTGTCAGAAGACATTCTCAAACAGCTCAATCCAATGGCTTGAATATCTGGCCTCTGATGAGAATATATCGATACAGCATGCCCTGAACCGGGGTGAAATGAAAATCGGGGCATACTATGTTGACGGATACGCTGAACACGATGGTGTGTGCACAGCCTATGAATTTCTAGGTTGTTTCTGGCACGGACACCCAAAGTGTCATTGTTCAACAAGCACCAACCCGGTGATAAAGATTCAGTATGGGTTGATCCACCAGCAATGGCTGGCAAAGCTTGAAGCTTTAAAAGAACAACACAACGTACATGTTCAGTACATATGGGAGTGTGAGTGGAATCAGCTTAAAAACACATCCACAGATGTCCGCTGCTTTCTTGAAGACCTTTGACGCTCCAGAGCGCCTTGACCCTCGGGATGCTCTTTTCGGTGGTCGTACCAACACAATTCATTTGAAGTTTACAGCTCAAGAAGGGGAGACTATTCAGTATAACGATGTCTGTAGTCTTTTACCCATTCTGCAACAAGACAAAGACTTATCTGATTGGGCATCCAAACATAATCTTTTGAGATTTCAAACCACTAGACACATACTTTGGTATTGTTAGGGCTACCCTGTCTCTGCCGAAAAGACTTTATCACCCCGGTTTACCACACAGGGTCGATGGTAAGCTGTTCTTTCCCTTGTGCAGAATGTGAAAACCAGGTGACTGATTGTTCACATACTGATTCAGAAAGAGCTTTAACTGGTACCTGGGTTTCTATTGAGTTGGTTAAGGCAGTTGAGAAAGGTTATTACATTGTGAAAATATTTGAAGTCTGGGATTTCACCAGGACATCAGATAATCTTTTTGCAGATTACATGAGAACATTCCTGAAGCACAAGCAGGAAGCTAGCGGGTTCCCACCATCAGTGGTTGACAATGATGCTAAAGAACAGTATATCCATGAATATCATGAAAAGGAGGGTGTGCAGCTTGACAAGGAGAACATTGCTGTAAACAGTGCTAGATGATCTTTGGCTAAATTGGCAATGGGGGAAGATGGGTGAGCGGACTAACCTTATGAACACAATGTTAATTACAGATCCAGAAGAGTTTAGCGATGGCCTTTTCTACAGAGAAATAGAAGTTAGTCATTTCTCTTTCATCTCAGACACAGTAGCGATGGTACAGTGGCGTTACACAAAACAGACACCAATCAAACCACGTAACGGCAATATTTTTATTGCTGCTTTCACAACAGCTTATGCTACACTCGAGTTGTAATCACTCTTGGAGAAGTTGGATAGACCTGTGCTCTACACAGACACTGATTCAGTGATCTTTGTTACACGCCACGGGGATTGGGTGCCCCCTCTAGGCCCGTTCTTGGGTGACGTGACCGATGAGTTACCAGATGGTGACAGCATCGCACAATTTGTTAGGGGTAGCCCAAAACATATGGTTACAAAACCGTTAAAGGTCTGACCTGTCTCAAAGGAAAAGGCATTACACTCAACAGCTACAACTCAGATGTTGTAAATTTGGAGACGCTAACCCGACTGGTTGATAACTTTGTACGAGGCGAAGGTGGTACTGATCATGTCCTTGCTAATGCAGACACAATTGCGAGAGATAAAAGAGCGTTCACATTGAAAAACAGTAGTGTCCAAGAGCTTCAGTCTTATACAACAAGCGTGTACTGCTCCCCGATTACAGCACAAAGCCTTATGGGTACTAAATCACATTCTAGGATGGATAGTGACCATAGCAGATTTGACCCACGACTACAACGCCCATTCAGCTGTGTCATTAGCGGACCCAGTAACTCAGGTAAAACGTATTTTGTGAAGATGTTGCTGGATAATGCTGATGTTGTTTTCTAGTTCTAGTTTTTTCGTCTGGATTTATTCGTGTTGGCAACCGTTGTATGATGAACTGCTGAAGTTGAGAGAAATTACTTTTATACAAGGTTCACCAGCATCGTTGTGTGATGACAATTTGTTACCGATTCAGAAAAACATTTTAATTATTGGCGATTTAATGAAAAGTGCATCAGAGTTTGGAGATGGAGAGAGTTTTTACACAATATTCACACCACCGTAACCTGAGTGCCATCTACCTTGTCCAAAACATGTTTGTTAAAGGCAAATCTAGTAGAACTATTAACTTGAACACAAATGATCTCATCTTGTTTAAAAACCCAGGCGACAATCAGCAGATCAGTATTTTAGGAAGAAAAATATACCCCAGCATTTCTTGGTTCTTCATGGAGAGTTTTAAAGATGCAACGCACCCACCCTTTGGTTATTTACTTATAGACTTTAAGGCTACAACACCAAAAGACAACCGTCTGAGAACAGGATTGTTTTCTGGGGATTGGCTTGTACATTACTAAGAAAGTTTGATCATGTCTACATGCATTTGTAGAAATCTACCACTTTTGAAGATGCTGTTTACGGCACCGGCGAGTCAACGAAAAGTTATTTTAGAAATCGTTTCAACAGACCTCATTCTATCACTTTGTGAAATTGCTCTTAATCTAAGGCGCGGTAATATACCCTTGACAGAATTGCTACTGCGTAAAGTGAAGAGAGAAAAATCCAACATTATATACATGTCTAGAAAGAACACTTCAGTTGCAAAGAAAAGAAAAAACATCAACCAATCTGGTTTTCTACTATCATTACTAAGCGTTGCAGTACCGTTCCTAACCAGTCTTAATTGCATTGAGACACAGTTAAACAACATGGATCATGCTCAGAAAATGTTTCAGGTGCCGCAACATCAGTTAGAAAAACTGTGAGAATCCAAAACGACCACCACCGATGTAAGACAATCTGTTGAAAATGATTTGAACTCATCGATACACATTATACTGATGAAGACTGATATGGATTTACATGAAAAAGCTAAAAGATACTCTGCCATTTTACAAAGATTCTTGACTGTTGTTAGACAGGGGGAGCTTGACGCAAATACACTGACTTTAAGTCTACCCGGGTCTGAGACTGGGGCTGATGTAGTAAACATGACTGAGACTAATCAAACTGCTGATCGAAATGTTAACCTTGTTGATGAAATTTTGGACAATGTGCCTGTGAGTATTAAGAAGAATGTTGAATATATTCTAAATAGAATGCTCAGGTTTAAAGATTTGACTTCATGGAATTCATCAAACGGTGAATTCATTTTCAAAGGAGAGATAATCAAGGGTTCGCACCTGTTGGGTCTGGTTAAAAATGTGACAGCAACCAACAAAATTGCTGACGCTAGTAGGCCTTTGGGGTGGGGGGAGTACTTAGAGGCCATGGCATGTCTCAGCATGCCTTTTACAACTATCCCAAATGAGCTTGTAAGGCGTAAAATCAATTTGTACAAACAAATGCCTGGCGACAAACTAGATTATTTAGCCACACCCCTAGCACCTACTTCCAGTACCACTCCCCCTGCAACTGGTTATCAACCAACCAAAGATTTCTTTGTATCCCCTACCACAGACCCCACAAAATGACTTCCATTTTAATGTGTTTTTATTAGAGAACAGAAAATGTTGTCCACAAGTGGTCGAAATCTCATCCTGAACTTGTTTTGAGCTGTATTTCACACACTCACAGGTTTGCAGAAAAGCCTTAATTGACTTGGGAAAATCCATAAAACCTGGGGAGTTTCCAAAACTGTCATAAAACCTTCTGACAGCGTCATCTGTGATGTAAATAGCCAGCCAATGTTCTCCGGGGTGATTAGATGAGTGCGTATTAACAATCATCATTGATGCTACATCTCAGACAGGTCCACCGAGTAGTTGGTCGCATGCCAGCACACCGTAGAAATGAGTCCTAGATGAAAATTGGTTCACCACGCCAGTCAACTCTGCGGGATTCATCTCTCATCTGTTTGGGGAATGTTTCCTAGTAGTAGTCAACCATGACTTGCCACGACTCCCCGCAGGTAAACTAAAAGTCTTCATAAACACCCTTTCAATCGGGTACTTTGCATTGGTTGAAAGTAGCGCTTGAGCATGTCCAAGTTTTACGGCTGGTGATACAGTCACTTTCTTGACAAAGAGTGATGCTGAAACTACGTGCAGACAATAACGCACATCACCTACCCCAATAAGACAGAACTCATCTTTACAGCGTACCATCCTAACCTTTATGTCCATGCCATTTAACTTGAGTTTCTCTTGAAGGAAGATATTGCTATGAACTGGGCCGATCATTTCGAATGTTGTACTACTCGCTGAATAGGGAGCCCTTTTCAGAAGTCCTTTATTGTCTCCTGCAGGTCCGTAACATGTGGCCTGCGGTGTCCTTGAAAAACAAACAGGCTGAAAATTGTGTCTTTAAAGTATCACTTACATAATTCAGAATGCTCTCTATAACAGCTCTGTAGGGGTATGTGTTGCTACTCTGACTAATTAAACGATAACCCAAGGAGATGTCCACTTGTGGAAATAGAGTGGCTATCATGCTTCAACAAAAGGTACAGCCATCCTACCACGCTTCAACAAAGGTACAGCCATCCGGAAAAGCCCACGGAAAAGGCCCCCTAGCCCCGCCCCGTACATTGCTGCGCTACCATGATAACCCGCTAAACCGTTAACGGCCTGCGCTGTGTAGTATTCAACATATCTTTGAGGATCATTGTAGAGTTGCTGAGGCTGCATCTTATAGTCTAAAAGATTGTTTGATTGGTCTGAAGTGTAATTTTGCAATCACCTTTCCCACTACGAATGAAACCAACTGATTCTGATCAGATTTTACTTCAATACAGATCTCATCAAACTGAATCTTACTAAGAGGTACGTAGTGTGGCTTGTCGTACGTCACTTCATTTTTTGCCCTTTAATATGTACAGTTCTCAACAGTGGGACATGGCTGTCCCCAACTCTTTGATAATCAATTATATGTGTGTAGATGTATAGGGTGTTCAACCATGCCAGAATATCTGAATGGGGCGTACCACAGGGCGTAACACCATTCGCCTGGTTTTAAGCCTAATATCTGTTCCAACTTTGCAATACATTTTAAACTAAAATGGGGCTAGCCTTTTAGAAACATTCTATTTTTAAATTCATCATAACCTGCCCATACGCCATGTGGTTTTATATAAAGGTTGATCTCTGCCACTGGCAGATTTGGGGAGTAAAGGATTACAAAAAAACAGTAACTGTAATCCGTTACGTTTCCAACAAAAATATTGTAATCTGATTACAAATACTTTGGAAAAAATGTATGATTACTTTTGGATTACTTCAATTGAAAAAGAATAGGTGCGTGAAATAATTATGACACGTTGCATGTCTGAGTTTATTATTTAATGTTTTAAAAACATCGTTATTTGGACCAAAATAAGATTTGCGCGCCTCAGTTGTGTGTGATCATCATGATCGCAAAGGTGGTTCGCTCGCATTAAAAGATTAATGACGGATGAAGCGCTAGTTTAATTTTCTCCGGTTTTGGTTGGTTGGATGGCTGGTAAAAACAGAGTATATATACGATAATATTAGCCGAGCCATATAAAATGTTATTTAGTTATCTACTCAACGCATCTTTTTAGAACAATGATAGGCGATAGGCCTACCTGGTGTTATATCTTTTTCAAGTTTCAAGGTTTATTTGTCAAATGCACCGACCAACACAGCCAGGATGAGTTGCACTAAAGAACTTAGACAGGAACTGTTTAATAGATTAGGCAACTATTTGTTAGATAGCTGTAACATGGCGCTGCCTTCAAGATAAAACATTATATGGAATTTACCACGACATTTGAGGAGAAAAGGTGTGTTGGGAAGCACTCTGCCAAAGGGTGATTATTTGCATTTAACGCAGCCACATCAACTCTGTCCACACAGGTAGGCCATGTAATTCTGCTTGCTTTGCATCTCTTAAAATTGTGTTCATTGGTTATCATTGGCTGCTGACGTCATTTACTTTAAGCTAAGAGTGCAGGTTTATAATCACAGTTTATTTATTTATATGCGTTTTGAAAATCCATCACTGGTGGCCCTAATAATTGCAGGTTACATTCGCGCGGATAAATCTTATTTCTATGTGGGTGTTCACAATTGCTAACGTGCATTTGTGTGCCTGGGGTTTCTGCAACATTTTGACAATGTTGCTTGTGGAGCAAAACATCAGACTACTGCAGATTTAGTTTGTGCATGAAAAGCTACGGATATCTTAATTTTTATATACAACAATGTAAATACCATTTTCGAGTAATTGCCATTTATTTTTCAACAATGTTTTGAAGCAATTAAAAACATGAATAAAACACAAATAACAGAATAGGCTTACGCATCATTAGATTTTGGGTTATGTTCAGATAAAAAGTCAGGTTCTGGAAGATCGAGGGTTATTGGATTAATTGGAATGACTGAATATCTGACAGACCTTTAGCATGTAATGTAGAGATGTAGTCCAATCATATTGAAGTAGAGGCAATGGTTTAGAAACCCTTTCCAAAGGCACTGTACACAACCCGTAAGGTAAAATGCAAATTCCGTTTTTGGCCAGCTTTGTAAACCCTAACATTGATTGATCCCACAAAAGGCGTTAATTGGTTATAGGCTATTCCTATTTGTTTCCCAATGCCTCTTAATATGAAAAGTAATCTAAAAAAAAGTAATCAGATTATGTTACTGGGTTAGAGTAATCCAAAAGTAAAAGATTAGCGTGTATGTATCCTGGGCCAACACCCAATCATTTGCCACACCATATTTGAGGATCTCTCCAAGTATGCTCTTTTCAAACCCTCTCTACCCACATAATCACCAGGGTTTGACGGGTCATAGTAAATACTTTTCATAACCGGTTCAGACATCGTAGAGCATTGGGTCAATAATGAGAAGTAATACCTGTTTAACATCATTTTATTCAAGTTTATGTCCAAGAATTTCAAGAGACACACATTCAGATTTCTGTTGATACAGTCTCTTTTGTTTTATCGCACTAGGACTCTACTGCGTTACATACAGCTTCCTCATTAAATTTGTCCATGTATTTATCCCTATTCTCACTCAGTCTCTGTGGAATCCAGTGGAATCCAGCTGTCAGGGTCCAGGGTGCCATAGCAGGGTTCAGTGTTGTCATCCAAGGCGTCACACAGCCAGTCCTCAGCCTTGGGTTCTTCAAATTCTAGTTGGTTGTATTCTTGAGACATGTTTCGTAAAGTCTGCCTGCTGCTTGATAGTCACAGGCGGTCTGTCTGTTTTTATGCTGTGTTGAGGACTATGTTAGCTTAAGGCGGGGCTTCAGGGTTGTATGTCATTCGAACCGTGCGCAGTCGCAGTCACACTGTAACTTGCTGACATTTTCCGGAAATAGCTCCAATCTAACAGAGTCATATCACTTCATTACTTTATGACTTTAAATAACACATCTACCGTGTTATGTGTGCCCTGCTTTGCCCCCAAATAAAACACTTTTCGAAAGGTGCTCCATAAACTAGCACTGAAGGTCATTTGATCAGTCAAACCCTGTTTAAACACCTCGCCTTCGGACAATTCATAAAATGCAACTTCTGGTATCTCAGGGTTGAGAATGTATCCACCAGTTTGCCCATCTTCCAACTTCCACTCCTGTGCCAACATATCCTGGTATAGTTGGTGAAGCTAAATGCTGCATCAGTTTCTTCGGGTGTGGCATCTTCATCGTTTCATCGCCACCCAAATGTATTCTCTTGCCGACTTGCTGTGCAGCTGTTAAGCTGTTAACCTTCACCGGTGTTTCAAACCTAGTGTTGATCGCTGTAGTATCTGCCATGTTTTGTAATGTACACGTAGGTTTACTCAGGCTAGTCTGAATGACCAACACCTGAGGTCTGTGTGGTTTAAATACACTGACCACGCCAGCCACCTATGGCGTTGTAAAAACATGAAAGGTACCACCTACTGGTTATAGATCATCTGTTGTACACACTTAGAATTGTCCTAACATCGATTGCCTCTGGGATTAAACATTCCCGAACCCTGGGGCCCTTTTGTTGAACAGCAAACATCACATTACATATCGTAACATATTATGCCTTGGGAATTTAACATTCCCGAACCCTGGCGCCCTATTGTTAAACATCAGACTTATCGTAACATAGAATGTCTGGTGAATTTAACATCCCCAGAACCTGGAGCCCTATTGTTAAACATCAAAGCCACCATAAATTACATACCACACACCCCCATACCATATTTCACCCCCCGGACATGCATACGTCATACAGGAAGTTACAACTCCTAACATACGTCACACAGGAAGTACCACCCCGGAACACACGTCACGTTGGAAGTCCCACCCCGGAAAATGCGTCACACCGGAAGTACCACCCGGTGATTGTGATTGGGTGATGGCAGTAGACAATGGCCAATTTGGGTTTTCTATCACCTGGAAATAGGAATAGGATGCTCAGATATAGTACCACAGTTAAATATATATAATAGGCAATTTATTTTAATATATGAAATTAACATGGGTTAGTGTACTACAAGGTTAGTGTACTACAAGGTTAGTGTACAATGCCTGCAGTGACAATGTAATTCAAGTGTGCTTACCTAGGAAACGCCGCAAGAAGTGTATGATTTTGAAGCCAGGGCTGATCATGTGATAGTGATGAGTGATATGGTTGAATGTAAAAACCTGTGTAGAATGTTTGTAGTAGTTTGATTAGAAGTATTAGTCAAAGGTTGAGGAAGGTGATAAAAGTTTGTAAGTGTACTAACTGTGTAAAGTGTAGAAGGAGAGAAAATATATTTTTTTATACCATATAATATCCATTTTGATGTGGCTATCAGTGTACTTGATGGCAGATAGTACATTTGAATGTAAAAAAACAACTGGTTGACGGCAAGTTATGCAGGTCAAGTTATTACAAAATACATACAAGAAGAACATGAATAAGTGAGCAAAATCTGCGATAAATGTATTTGCATTTTAAGCTGAAATGTACTTGACAAAAGTGTAGGGAAAGGGAGTAAGGTACATTTGAATGCAGAAGGTTGATGGAAAGCATAATGGTTAGAGGTAGATGTAGTGTACCGAGTAAATGTGAGGTCTTTGGTGACACTCTTGATGTTACCATGGGTATAGTAACATAAAATAAAAATTAAAATACGTTTATGGTCTACTGGCAAATCGTGACAATCAGTGAATTAAATGAACTATGAACACTGGGCAGTGCTGCTTGTATGACAATGCTATGTTAATGTCTGTCTGGCTGTGGCTGTTAGAAGACACTGAGTGAGGCCAAGTGTGAATTGCTTGATAGTCACAGGCGGTCTGTCTGTTTTTATGCTTTGTTGAGGACTGTGTTAGCTTAAGGCGGGGCTTCAGGGTTGTACGTCAGTCGAACAGTCCGCTGTCGCATTCACACTCTAACCTGCTGACATTTTCCGGAAATAGCTCCAATCTAACAGAGTCATACTGCTTCATTCCTTCGACGACTCTAAACAGTACATCTACCGTATTATGTGTGCCCTGTTTTGGGCCCAAATAAAACACTTTTCGAAAGTGGCATTAAAAACCATTTGATCAGTCACACCGGCCTTGAACTCTTGGCCTTCGGGTAATTCATAAAATGCAACCTCCGGTATCTCTGGGTTGAAAATGTATCCACCGATCCGCCCGTCATCCAACTTCCACTCCCGTGCCAACATATCCCGGTGTAGCTGATGGATTCGGGTTGAACTCTGCATCGGTTTCTTCGGGGCTGGCATGTTGATTGCATCTCTGCTGTCCACTTGTAATCTCTTGCCGACTCGCTGAGCAGCGGTTAAGCTGTTAGTTTTCAAGTGTTTCACCCAAAACGTTGATCGCTGCACAATCCGCCATGGTTTGTAATGTGTACGTAAGTTTACTCAGGCAAGACTGAATGACCATCACCAGGATCTGCGTGGTTTAAATACACAGACCAAGCCAATCATCCCATAAAACATGAAAGGTTAACACCCACCGGTTCTAGGACATCTGTTGTAGCACTTATCGGAACATAAAATGCCGGGGGATATAGTATTGCTGAACCCTGGCGCCCTTTTGTTAAACACCAAACATCTTGCCGCTGATATAGCACTTATTTATTGCCTGGGAATTTAACATTCCGGGAACCCTAAGACCCATTTGTTAAACATCAAACATCTTGCACGTGTTATAACACTTGTCTGGGGTGTTTATCAATCGTTGTAAAACATCTAACATGAACACATCAATGCAATCATAAATTAAAAAGTCACCGGACATGCACACATCATACAGGAAGTCCATATGTCACACCGGAAGTCCCATCCAGCAAACCAGCAAACTTTGTGCACTGTACATGCCCATGCTAGATGAAGTGGGTTCTGACGTCTCATCCCGCCATTGTTGGAGGCTTTCTCTTCCTCAGGATGAATGATTGTTATGTTGTGCTTAGAAGTCTCTTAGTTCTCTGTGTTTGTCCAACTTTGTCATGGTTGTATTCTTTTTTGTCCAACTAAATGTATTGCACTGGGAAAAGACATGTCACTCTGATACACGATGTCAGCAACTTTACCAAAAGCACCATTAACAAGTCCATCTGAGACTTGTTAATCAATGTTTTTGTTTATCATAATGTGAGCATTTATGCCTAAGCACAAATTTTGTTTCAGGCAACTGACCTTAGTGTGGTAACCTGTTTTTTGTTCAAGACGTCCTGTCTCAGAATTACATTCAAAATCTTGTCCCTTAATTGTTACAGTGTCTGTACACATTGAAATTTGCATCTGTGAATTGTAGTCACAAACTTGTCTGTTGGTCGCAAAAATATGTAACACAGGCAGATCTTGTCCTGTTTCACATTGCTGAAGCATTGCAATATCGGTATCCACCATCGGGGTTGCTTTTGTATGAACACGAATGCGATTAAGCAATTCTGCAAAAGCAGAATCTTTTTGTCTCACAATTTCTGTTAACTGTGCTATTTTGAAGTGATCATTCCACATTAGTCCTAGAATATATGTGTACAAAGGTTTGCCTTTGACAGGTGGTACCTGGTAGAAGCCTCCAAAAGCAATGACGCTGACGCTGCCAAACAACGAGTGATGTCCACATTGTTTTACTTGCCGTAGCCTGCCATGTATGTAAACAAACAGTGCGGTGTCTACCATTGATATTTCATCAATAATTAGTAGTTGCAAAGTGGACAGTTTAGCATTTATAGAGTTGATGTTTTCTTCGCCTAATGGTTGGTAGGGCAAGCGAGCATGTATCCCAATATTCAAAGTGTTGTGTGTTGTTGCAGCACCAATGTTATATGCTGCTACTGTTAGAAATCAGCAGTTACCTATAGTGGTCAAATAATGTAGAACCCCTATCAAATCGAGGGAGAAGTTCTCTCAAGTTTATTGGAAAATTGCAGCACAGATGTCGTTAGGTGAACGTTCCATTGTCTTCTCACTGTAAAGATAGTTGCCAGCCAGCATATACATTAAGGGCGTTTCTACCTAGCACAAATCATGTTTCTAGAAGTTAACCCCCATGCCAGATGGTCAGTGTAAACATTCCACCTTCCTGAGGGTCAGCAGTGTGCAACCTACAGAGAGGTAATATAAACACAGTTGTCTCTGTTGTTCTCATTATCTAGGTACATTAACTTCCAATGAAACATACATTCATATTGTCATAATACTGTGTTAATACTTCCTTAATAATGCTCAGATTCCACGCTCCCCCTTTGTCAATATAGAAAAACAAGACATATTGATAACACATACAAGAAAAAGTAACATAACCCACACCGAATGTGCAGGAAAGGCACAAGAAACATATTCCAAAAAGATAAAAAGTTACACAAAAAATAAAACAGAATGATCAGGATGGAAGCGGTTGAGAACAGCAGAGTCACACAGAGGAGCACATGGGCAGTCACTACACAACAAGCAACCTTGAATCCAACTGAACATCTGTGGGGAGATCTGATGAGGGCTGTGCACAGGAGATGTCCTCGCAATCTGACAGATTTGGAGCGCTTTTGCAAAGAAGAGTGGGCAAATATTGCCATGTCAAGATGTGCCATTCTAATAGACTCCTACCCAAAAAGACGGAGTGCTGTAATATAATCAAAAGGTGCTTCAACAAAGTATTAGTTTAAGGGTGTGCACACTTATGCAACCAGGTTATTGTAAGGTTTTTATTTTTCATTTTTCCCCCTCGAAGATTTCAGTTTGTTTTTCAATTGAATTGTTCACATTATAGGTCACATTAAAAGTGGAAAAAGTTCTGACATGATTTATCAATGTCTCATTCTTTTACATCAAAAAAACCTGGCATTTTAACAGGGGTGTGTAGACTTTTTATATCCGCTGTAGGTCTGAATAGTAGTGCACCCTGAACTAGAGACATCCTTGTAACAGATGTCAGTGGAGTCAGCCTCTCTATAACCAATGGCTGGACCCCAATTATTAGACATAACTCTCTTGAACCAATCGGCATGTTTCCAAACGCCCAACATTTCACTCTGAGTAAATGGAATGACACCTAAGTGAATACCACCTATAGCTGTGAAGGGAGTTTGAGTACACACCCAGCAGCTGCTTCGATTCACTGTCTCTGCCTACTTCAATGATAACGCTAAAAATGTGTTAATACCAAAATGCCCATCCACGTGCCTAGAAGCACTGCTGTCCTCTGCAGACGCAACCACTCCTGCCATTAAAAATATCAGAAAACACAACATCATAGACAAATTAATACAATTTTTTCACAAAATAAGAAAATCAAAAGAAAACAAATATGACAACAACTAAATAGTCTAGATCACAAATGACATTTTGCAAGATGCTCAGTAATGACATAAGAGAAGTCAACTACACCATTCTCGCTATAGATTATAGAAACAACAACAGCAATTAATGTCCAGTCACTGTATCAGGAGCTGCAGATGGTTCGTCCTGTCCACTGGTCAGTGAGACTGTAGTTGGCGTATTTCGAATGTAGCCTTCATCAGATGCAATGTTGTTCTCTCGGAGTATCAATGTGTGGTTGGCTGATACATCCACGTCACCTATAATGACAAAAGAAAAGTGAGAGTATAACGTCCTCACTTACACATATGCATGCTGTACAATAGAAAATCTACTGTTTTGATGTTGGTAGTGGGACATCAAAAGACATCAGTATCTGATTCCTTTATGATGTGTCTTCACCTGAGATAGGCCCCCAATCACCTGGTGTGATCGGTTCTGTAGTCTCCAGGCTCTGCTCTTTGTCAGAGGTATGTGATACGACCCTATAATGAGTAGCATGTATCCATCTATCTTTCCCCTGTACCTTTACTGCAGACCGTGTGACCAGTAATACCTGATAAGGACCCTCCCATTTGGCTCCTAATGTGTCAGTGACATGTTTCTTCACCATAACCCACTGCCCTGGCACTATATTATGGCCCCCTTCTGGGACTTCTCCCCATGCATCTCTAACCTGCTGTTCCGCTCCTTTAACTGCCTCAATGAGTGTCATGCAGTAATTAAGGAGTGTATTGGTCATGAGATGTATGTCAGCTTTTCTTAAGTCCACAGTGCCTGACAGAGACATTGGTCGTCCAGTGATGACCTAAAATGGACTCAACCCTGTGGTTTTGTTGTGTGTAGCTCTTATGCTACAGAGAACAGTAGGGAGTGCATCTGGCCAGTTCAGTCCTTCTTGGTGCATTTTTGACAATCTCTCTTTCAGTACACAATTGTACCGTTCGACCTCTCCACTCGACTGAGGATGATATGGACAGTGCAGTCTCCATTCCATATTCATCAGCCGAGACACTTCTTGGCACACCTTTCCTATAAAGTGTGTCCCTTGGTTGGAATCCATTTGTTCCGGTAATCCCCATCGGGGAATGATTTCCCAAACCAATATTTTTGCTGTGTGATGTGCCGTTCCTTTCTTGGTTGGGTATGCTTCTACCCAACGTGAAAAACGATCCACTATCACCAACAAGTCTATGTATCCTTTACTCTTGGGTAAAGTGATGTAGTCAATTTGTAAACGGCCCCGCTGGGGCAGGTGCTCGACGTATTTGCACCTTCACTTTCCCATGCAAGTTGTTTTTCATACAGGTAAGACATCCTTTCACAGTGGCTTCTATTTCTCTTCTTGCTTTCGGATTCCACCATTTACCTATGAACCTGTTTTGGACTTTGTCAGTCCCTATGTGTCCCACATAATGTATCTGTGCGATAAAGTATGGGGAGTAATGTGTTTGGTGCCACCCATCGATGGTTGTATTTCCACACACCCACTCCATCCATTTTGCATCCAGCTGACATCCACTCCCAGACTTCATTCTTTGGAGCGCTGTCTTGCATTTCTCTGATATGTGTCAATGTATCCATTACATATCGTCAAACAAGTTTTGTTGGGGTTGGTGTTCTCTTTGCTGCTGCTTTTGCAGCTCTGTCTGCTAGGTTGTTGCCTTTGCTTTCCTCCATGAGGATTTTTCCATGAGCCTCCATCTTCAAAATGGCTACTTATGTTGGTAATTGGAGAGCTTCTAGCAGCGCCAACACTTCAGGTCCATTTCGTACAGGTGTTCCCAGTGACGTCAGGAAATCCCTGTTTCTCCATATCTTTCCAAAATCATGTGTTATGCCAAAAGCATATCTCGAGTCTGTATATATGTTAGCTGTTTTTCCTTCAGCATATCTACAGGCCTCTGTTAATGCTACTAGTTCTGCCACCTGCGCAGATGTTCCTGCTGGTAAGATTCCTGATGTAACAACATCTGTTACTGTAGTCGCTGCCCATCCAGCCTTCCTTTCTCCCCCCTCCACAATGCTGGAACCATCAGTAAACAGCACATGGTCCGGATTCATAAGAGGATGTAGGACTGTGAACTCGTCAGCAAGCTGATCCAGAACCAGCTCTGTGCAATCATGATCCAGCAATGTGGGATCTGAAGGAAGCACAATGTGGCAGGGTTTGTGAGCGTGCCACGCTGAATAACAATGTTGGGTGCCTCTAGGACAGTAGAACACTTGTTCCATCGGGCGGCAGTAACCTGAGCTGCACGATTCATCGTGAGGAGAGTATGCACGGCATGTGGACACTTTATTATTATTACACTTGATTATGGGTTGTTGGTATAGGACTAGTGGTGCCACCATTGACACTGCAAGGTATGTGGCTTGCATCACTCTCAGACAGGGGCCCCATCCCAGGGCCACATCATCCAATTTCTTCAAATAGTAACCCACTGGTTTCAGACAGTCGCCGTGGTCCTGAGTGAGAACCAATGTCATGTAGCCGTCCTTCTCAGCCACGAAAAGAGTAAACGGCTGCCCTGTATCAGGGATCCCCAATGCAGGAACCATAGACAGTGCTTTCTTCAATGCAATGAATGCGTTTCTCTGTTGATCAGAGAACTGGACAGGGTCCCTGGACTGTGGGTCACCCCTCAAAAGATCATTGAGTGGTTGCACTATTTCAGCAAATGAATCCACCCAACACCTGTTGTAGTTACACAGTCCCATAAAGGAACATAGTCCTCTTATGGTGGTGGGTTCTTTGACAGTCTGTATGGCTGTTGTGCGGCTCTGTGTTATTTCCCTTTTCCCATGAGAAATCAGTTGACCCAAGTACACAACTTGGGACTGCATGAGTTGTGCTTTGTCAGGGCTGGCTTTGTGCCCTTTTTCACTGAGGAAGTCAAGCAGAATTAGAAGGTCTCGCCCATGAGTTATCTCATCTTCCGAAGCCACTAAGATGTCATCCACATATTGTATGACAACTGAAGACATCGGAGGCAAATCCTGGAGATGTCTTCGCAATGCCTGGTGGTATATGGAGGGGCAAATTGTGTAGTCCCTGCGGAAGACGGGTCCATTGGTACTGCTGACCATCCACTGTGAATGCAAGCCAAGGTCTCACCTCGGGATGTAGGGGTACAGACCAAAAACCATTAGCCATGTCAACGACTGAAAACACTGAGTGTGTAGGCTTCAATGAGGCAAAAATGGTAGACGTGTCTGCTACTAGAGGGGTCAATTTGGAAATCGTCTCATTGGCATTCCTGTAGTCCACAGTTACACACCACGCCCCTGATGCTTTATGGACGGGCCACACAGGACTATTAGAAGCAATGTGAGTCTTTTAAACAATCCCATTAGCATGTAAATCTCCAATGACTACTTTTGTTGCAGCCATGGCCTTTTTGCTGATAGGATATTGTTTAGTACATGGTGGTGCTTCACCCATTAGGCACCCAGGGGTCCATGACCAAATTACCACACTCATTCTTTGAGGTAGTCCAAATAGGATGAGCAGACATGTTTGAATTTTCCACTTTTCTGAGGTTCCACGTGACTTTTCCATCTTGTATGTCCAATGTGGAGTCCTATTTCATAATGACGTCAAGACCCAATATGGGTTGATCAAAAGATCCAAACCACAATGTTGTTTCGATTGTCATAGGACCAATAGAGATAGTCAAAGGTGTTGTTTTTTCATTTCTGTTTCCCCCCCACCAACTCCTGTAGCCCTCATCTTCTTGCCAGTGTACTGGGGCAATATATGTTGTGCATAGGAAGTAGGCAGCACGGTCACTTCAGCTCCTCTGTCTACCAAAAATTCAACTTTATGTTGGTTTACCAATATGCTAACATATATCCTGTCTGATTTCATGTGTACACCGGCAGAGATGGGCTGCAAGAGGGGGTCAGTTAGTTTCCCTCCACCGCATCCAGCAGTCTCCGGTGCTGTTCAGTATAAAAGATTGTTAAACTTCTGTAACAAAGTTGTGTCGGTAGAACCTTGTTCTTTTTTCCAACCACCTTTGTTTGATCCTTTTTTTTGTTTTTGACATTGGGAGTTTTTAGACCAACAGTCTTTTTCCAGGTGACCAGTTCTTCTATATCACTCAGCGTGAAATCTGGGGCTGCAGTCCCCTTTCTCTCCACTGTTTTATCAATGAAGGACATCATCTTTTTGTTTTTACTTGTACAAGTTACCATATAATCACGTAAAATACAGTATCACACTATAACTTTAGAATAAAATATACAGTGTCATACTCTGGTCACACGAAATACAATTTAGCACTACTCTCCAATTTATCCACCCCTAGAGATTTTGTAAGATTTATCTATGGCCTAGCCAGGGAGTAACTAGGTCTTTTCTCCAATTTTTCCACCCCTTGAGGTATTTTGCACGATTTTATTCGCAGCCTAGTCAGGGAGTCACTAGGTCTTCTCTCCAATTTATCCACCCCTAGAGATATTTTGCACAATTTTATTCGCAGCCTAGTCAGGGAGTAACTAGGTCTTCTATCACTACCTGTGCTCTTGTATTACTCGATTTGTTCGTTAAATTATGTGAATTTCAGACTCACCAACTTTTCAGCTGTTCACAAGAAACAGGAACAAAGACCGACTCCCTTGCGGGTGCGCGCAGCCAGCTTCCAAAGTGTTAGAAATCAGCGGTTATGTATAGTGGTCAAATAATGTAGAACCCATATCAAATCGAGGGAGAAGTTCACTCAAGTTTATTGGAAAATTGCAGCACAGATGTCGTTTGGTGAACGTTCCATTGTCTTCTCACTGTAAAGATAGTTGCCAGCCAGCATATACATTAAGGGCGTTTCTACCTAGCACAGATCATGTTTCTAGAAGTTAACCCCCATGCCAGATGGTCAATGTAAACATTCCACCTTCCTGAGGGTCGGCAGAGTGCAACCTACAGAGAGATAATATAAACACAGTTGTCTCTGTTGTTCTCATTATCTAGGCACATTAACTTCCAATGAAACATACATTCAAATTGTCATAATACTGTGTTAATACTTCCTTAATAATGTTCAGATTCCACACTACACCAGTTAGAGCTGTTAAAATGACCACATTTTCATCAGGATTTGTACATGTCTGTGCTAGAATCCTGGAGATTTCATAATGTATTGCTTTTATTAGATGGCTTTTGCCTGTGCCAGCTCCACCAGTAACAAAAACTGTTAATTGTTGCAGGTTTTCTCGCCATAATTGTTGCAAAGTCCACTGGCGTACTTTGTAACATATCTGTGCTTGTTCGGAATTTAAAGATCGCATTATATTCAGACTTGTTTACTGATAATGGAGTGCCTGACTTCAATAGTCAACATGTAGGTACACTTGATGCTAGATCAGGAATATCTTCTGAAGCAGGCTGTAGGTCATGTTCAACCTCCAAGGTGCTGCACTTCTGACTCTGGGCAAATATGTGGCCATGCATCATCCAATTCATCATGGTGTTCAAAAACTTTCTGAGCATACTCTAGTTTGTCACACTCTTTTTCATATAAGCATTTATTGTTGTTTACGATCACTTTAACTGTGTCCATGTCATTGTTAAAATCACATACTGTCCCGAGACTGTAAAAATCCTCATTTGATTCAAAATGTGGTTTTTACTGACTGTCTTCATAATATGGCAAAAACAGCTGCAACTGGCTGTGGTGGTATTTTTCAGTCTTTTGTTGGCGACAGTCTAGCGTAGCATATAACAGCAGGTTCTTAGCGTTTTTTAATGCAACCGTAATTATTGTCAGGTGTGACGATCAAGCCTTTGTTACACGTAGACTGATTGGCAATTTCAGTTTGGCACAACACACGATATTCAGAGCAGAATGTTGCAAGGCACATATATTGAAACTCTGGCGAGTGTGGTCGATGTTTCTATCTGTCTATAACACTTGTCATCCAAATGCTGTCTTGCTCATTATTGCTGTTGTCTGCCCTTTTGTTGCAATACCAGTTAATGGTAGACTCATTCGCATAGGATACTCTCCTGTCGGTATAAAAGTAACTTTCCATGAGCATTCCTTCAGATGCATTCCAGTCGGTCTATAAACAGCTTCTAGTGCAGATACTTCTCTATTATGCAGGTAAACACTGCCAAGTCTTTTGAATGCAGCTTTAGCATCTATATTTCCTTATTTTCCTTCTTTTTGGGCATGGTTTAACAATAATTTCTTGTTCAGCTTTGGAAATATATGAATTTATATACAGTCAGTTGTGCTCATAAGTTTACATACACTGGTCGAAATTGTGAAATTATGGCATTGATTTTGAAAATATGACTGATCATGCAAAAACACTGTCTTTTAATTAAGGATAGTGATCATATGAAGCTATTTATTATCAGATAGTTGTTTGGCTCCTTTTCATAATGATAACAGAAATCACCCAAATGGCCCTGAGCAAAAGTTTACATACGCTTGAATGTTTGGCCTTGTTACAGACAAACAAGGTTGTTGATTAATTTGAAAAATACAAGAATGTGTTTGTAGTTAAGGTCTCATCATCCTAAAAAAAACTACTAAAAAAAAGAATACATAGAAAAAGACTAGGTACAAATAGAATAGGCTGTGAACGGCGCGTCTTTGCAGGTCTCTCCCGCGGGTTGTAGTGGGGCTATCGAGTTGATTTCAACGCCAGTGCATAGCTCTAGTCTCCTAGATAATTGGCATATAAGATCTTTCTGTAGATGACATTAATTATCTTTCATGTGGATGCACTGAGCAGGCTAGATACTCAGCCATGGTGAGCAGAAAAGAACTGTCAAAAGACCTTCATAACAAGGTAATGGAACTTTCTAAAGATGGAAAAGGATATGAAAAGATATCCAAAGCCTTGCAAATGCCAGTCAGTACTGTTCAATCACTTACTAAGAAGTGGAAAATTCGGGGGTCTCTTGATACCAAGCCAAGGTCAGGTAGACCAAGAAAGATTTCAGCCAAAACTGCCAGAAGAGTTGTTTGGGATACAAAGAAAAACCAACAGGTAACCTCAGGAGAAATACAGGCTGCTCTGGAAAAAGAGTGTGGTTGTTTTAAGGAGCACAATATGACGATACTTGAACAAAAATGAGCTGCATGGTCGAGTTACCAGAAAGAAGCCTTTACTCTGCCAATGCCACAAAAAAGCCTGGTTACAATATGCCCAACACCTTGACACGCCTCACAGGCACACTGTAATTTGGAGTGACAAGACCAAAATAGAGCTTCATGGTCACAATCATAAGCGCTATGTTTGGAGAGGGGTCAACAAGGCCTATAGTGAACAGAATACCATCCCCACTGTGAAGCATGGTGGTGGCTCACTGATGTTTTAGGGATGTGTGAGCTCTAAATGCATGGGGAATCTTGTAAAAATTGATGGCAAGATAAATGCAGCATGTTATCAGAAAATACTGGCAGACAATTTGCATTCTTGTGCACTAAAGCTGCGCATGGGACACACTTGGACTTTCCAGCATGACAATGACCCTATGCACAAGGCCAAGTTGACTCTCCAGTGGTTACAGCAGAAAAAGGTGAAGGTTCTGGAGTGGCCATCACGGTCTCCTGACCTTAATATCATCGAGCCACACTGGGGAGTTCTCAAACGTGCGGTTCATGCAGGATGACCAAAGACTTTGCACGACCTGGAGGCATTTTGCCAAGACAAATGGTCAACTGCAAGAATTCGGGGCCTCATAGACAACTACTACAAAAGACTGCATGCTGTCACTGATGCGAAACGGGGCAATACACAGTATTAAGAACTAAGGGTATGCAGACTTTTGAACAGTATGCCAATATGTTTCACTAAGAGTGTGTTGGTATTATTAGGCAACAATTGGTGTGCAGAATTATTAGGCAACTAAATTACAAAAATAATTTATCCCAACTCACTTGTTTATTCTCAATTTTTAAAGTGTAACAAATAAGTAACACAAAATGACAATTAATTAAAATGTGTGTCTTTTCAAAAATATTGTGACCAATATAGCCACCCTTCTTTGCAATAACTGCCATGATCCTTCCATCCATGGAGTCTTTCAGCTTCTTGATCTGTTCACGATCAACTTTCGCTGAAGCAGCAACCACAGCCTCCCTAATGCTGTTCAAAGAGGAGCATTGTCTTTCCCTGACTGTAAATCTCACGTTTGAGAAGGGCCCACAAATTCTCAATAGGATTTAAGTCAGGTGATGAAGGGGGCCAGGTCCTTATTCGGGCATCTTTGAGGCCCTTGCTTGCTAGCCAACAGTGGAGTACTTGGATGCATGTGATGGAGCATTGTCCTGCATAAAGATCATGGCCTTCTTGAATGCTGAGGACCTATTCTTGTACCACTGCTTGAAGAAAGTATCTTCCAGAAACTGGCATTTGGTATGGGAGTTGAGTTTCAGTCCATCTTCAACCCAAAAAGGTCCAACTACCTCATCCTTAATGATAGCAGCCTATACCAGTACCCCTCCTCCACCTTGCTGGCGACTGACTCGAAGTGGTGCCGTTTCCACTAGTGATCCAGCCACGGGCCCATCCATCTGGTCCATTAAGAGTCACACTCATTTCATCTGTCCATAAAACCTTTGAAAAATCTGTCTTCAGGTATTTCTTTGGCCAATCTATACGCTTCACCTTGTGAATCTTTTTTTTTAATCATTACTGGGTACCAGACCGCCGCGGGGCGATCCGGTGCCACGAGGATCAGATGTAGCTGATCTGATCCGAGCCAGTAGACGCGATGAAATGTAACTGCGGGAATGCGTAAAGGAGCCCGGGAGGCCAGGGGTGATGTGCAAAGGCCTCCACCCCTAACGGGGGGGGGTGATCCCGCTGACTGAGGGAGAACCAAAGCCAACACTTCGCATTCTGCCTCGACGCAAAGAGGTCTGTCTGGGCTTCCCCAAATCTCTCCCAGATGAGGGAGACGATTTCTGGATGAAGGTGCCACTCGTCGTCTCGAAGACCCTCTCGGGACGTTAGGGTTAGGCTGAACGCCCACATTCAGCCGTCCCAGAATGTGAACGGCTGAGAGAGAGTGCAAGTGCCTGTGTGCCCAAATCCACAGGCGTGTGGCCGACAGGTGGAGAGCAGGAGACCTGACTCCCCCTTGTCGATTGATGTAGGAGACCGTGGCCCGATTGTCTGAGCAAATCCAGGAAGTGGGTTAAAACCAGCAGAACAGTGTCCAAGTCCAACAGATTGATGTGGCGAGGGCCCAAAAGCCACACCCCTTATTGCCTGCCCCTGACATACACCTCCCCACACTTGCAGGGAGGCATCCGTGAACTCCTGAACGAATGACGTCACTCTCCCCATGGGGCTCCGTGAGAGAGCGAGTTGGAGTCTCTCCAATAGGCCAGATCCCCCCGTAGGCTAGTTGGCAGGGATAGGAGTTGTTTTCGATGACGCACAGGGTCTACCCGCTGTCGGGAGAACCAAGCTTGAATTCTGCGCATGTGCAGCAATCCCAGGGGAACCACCGCATGCGCTGCTGCCATCATGCCCAACAACGACATGATCAACTGAACTGATCGCACACAAGGTGGGCGACATAAGTTGAGGGAAGAGAGGAGATCCTGAGCCCTGGCATCCAAAAGGCGCACTCTCATCAGGGGTGTGTCTAGGTGGAGACACAGATAAAAAATCTGCTGGGTCGGTTTCCGCGCACCCTTTGTCTAATTCACAGCGAGTCCCAATTTCAGAAATAGGGACACCACTTGGCGAGTGTGTGCCCTCGCCATACCCGCCGATGGGGCTAAAATCAGTAGATCGTCCAGATAGGCTAGAACTCTGATACCTCGTCTGCGTAAGGGTTCCAGTGCTGTCTCCACGCACTTGGAGAAGGTGCGCGGAGCGAGCGAGTAACCGAAGGGCACCCTCGTGTACTTGTAAGCCCTGCCCTGAAACGCAAATTGGAAAAACTTTCTGTGGTGAGGAACGATCGGCACATGAAAGTAAGCATCCATTAGGTCTATGCTCGTGCAAAAGTCCCCCAGGAGCACTGATTTCAATAGGCGAGTTGTAGTGAGCATGCGAAAAGGCTGTCTGGTCACATACTCGTTCAGGGTGCGCAGATCCAAAATCGGTCTGACACCGCCCGTCTTCTTTGGTACCAGGAAGTAAAGAGAATAGAAACCGCTGTGTTTCAAATCCTCTGGGACCACAACGATAGCTTGTTCAGGAGCTCCGTTATCTCTGACAGGAGGGCATCCACCTTGTCCTGCGACAACATCACTGTCTCCACTACTCCCGAAAAGGGAGGAGGGAGCTTGCAAAACTGAATCAGATAACCTTTTCTGATCGTTCGATCGAGCCAAGGCAGTGTACAATGATGACGCCATTCCCAATAGCGCTCTGAGAGGACGAGCATGAAGTTGAGGGGCGTTCAGCAGAAAATTCTCGTAATCCTCTTCAGCCCCTTCCATCCGAGAAGGGAGAGACACGGTCCATGGAGGGCGAGGATCAAAAGGGAGCAGAAAAAGTCACAGTCAGGACGCCAACCCCGATCTTCCAAACGAGAGTCAGCGACGCTACCCGCTAGATCACAGCGGCTCATACAGTTAAAAGGTGTAGATCCGCTATGCATGGAACCTGGCATCTGCATACGCAGGACCTTAGCTGCTATCACACAAGCATTGTCTTGGCGATGTTGGTGAGAGTGCTCTAAACTGTTGTCACGGAGACCAAGTGCAGGGGAAGCTGACGGCGGCGCCGTGCTAATCACTTAAGACGCTGCCCAGCGTTTTAATCTACCTGAGCGAGCGGGAAGAGAGGCTGGAATAGTTATGTCTATAACATCCCAGGAAGCCTCGGTAGCTTGCGAATGGGAGATAGATTTACACTCTCTGACCCTACTCGCAAAGGGGAGGGCACGAGAGCATATAGAACTGACCACGTCCCTACGATCTACAGTGCGAATGTGAGGGGAGTCGTGCTCACAGACGCTGCTGCTGCTCATATCCAAAGGAACCACACTATGGAGAGGCAGAGAAGTACCTGTCGCATAAGTGGTAACCAAAGGAGGCAAACTGACCTTAATTGGAGGCAAAGGGTTGTTCACAGACTCAGACACCGCCTGAGAATGTACAGAAGCACAACTTACACCATAAGAGTAACGTTCTGAAGAAACTTTATTTAAAAATGTAGATGAAGGGGCTGAATCGCCGACGCGGCACGATCCAGCCAACACAACAATGAGGCGTGGGGGCCGGGTAAGCAGCGGTGCAGTACCCGGCCAACTTCACGCCTAGTCATGTTTGTCTCAGCTTCTTAGCAGGCCACGGGACGGTGAATGTGGGACCCGGAGTCCGGGAACAGGGTACCGGGGCGGGCTGGGGCGCAGCAGGAGGAGGATCCCGCCTCTCAGGAGGAGGGACAGAGGCGGCGGCAGGAGCAGGAAATGTAGACTGACGTCGTTGACGGCATCTGCCTGATGCTCCTGGGCATTGAGGGGGGCGAGAAGATCGTACCTCGGAGGAAGCAGGAGAGCTGCGTCTGGCAAGGGGAAGATGGTGTCCCAGCTCTTTTTTGTCCGTGTCAATCTTGCAGAAAGATTCGAAAGCTGCGTGGAGGGCGTCACCGAAGAGTCCCGTCTGCGATAAGGGTGCGTACAGAAGAGGATTCCGCTCCGAGTCCTTGAGAGAGGAGAGAGAAAGCCATAGGTGTCTGTGACCAGTGACAGCAGATGCCATGGTCCGGCCGGAGCAGATGATCTGAGCCTGCGTGAGGTGCAGGATAGCTTTCATGGAGTCTGCGATCTCCCCAATCTCGCGTGAGGTAAGGGTCAAAGCACGCTCCAAAACTGAAGCTAGGATAGCAACGTTGTTAGATGCTTCCATAGATTGCGCTGCTAGCATGTACGCCTTGTCCAAAAACTTGGCAGAGAGCCTGTCCTTGGGGGAAGGCAAGAGGGGCTTCTTTCCCTGCCAGCCCCACGACGGTAGAAAGTGTGCAGCCAGCGCAGAATCCAAGGGGGAACGGAGCTGCTGATAGCAGCCTGCCTACCCACCACCTTAGTGAAGGGAAGGTAGGAACGAACCAGTGCTCTCGTAGAGAGGGGGCATCCCAGGAACCTTCAGCGAAAATTTTAAATCCTTGTACCTCCGGGAGCATTGACGGCTTTGAAAGATTCAGCCCAGGAACCATAGGACATCCTGGACTTCTCTGTAGTAGGCGGAAGAGGCGGAGGAGGAAGAGACAGCTTGATCCTGAGAGCGGCTCTTTCAATAATCCTGGAGAATTCCACCCGGATGGGAGGAGGACGGGTGGAATTTGTGCATTCATCCATTGACGTCATGCATTCAGTGAGGGGTGATTAGCGCCTGGGTAACATTTGGGGACCAATGCTAAGTGCCGTGGGCTATTGGCAATAGTTTCCCTTTTGTGAGTTTAGAATTCTGACAACGGAACAATGTAATATATGCCTATTTAGGAAAAGTCATGGAAGGAGGAGGGTGTAGCTTTCAAAATGGCAGTTTTATTTTAATTACAAACTCAAATGCCAATTCACGTAGGCATTTGGAACTCCTAGCGTTAACCTGTGGTGTCCCTCAAGGGTCGGTGCTAGGACTTATTCGCTCCCTGCTATACATGCTCCCACTTGACCAGATCTTCAGACATCAGGTGTTAAAACCAAATCTGACACAACATCCATGTCAACAGCCATGTCAACCTTGTCCAACTGTATGGATGATGTAAAACATTGGATGCAGAACAACTTCCTCCAACTCAATAGCAGCAAAACAGAGGCAAAGCTTATAGGCACCCGACAGCAAATCACCAACTCCTACAACATCTGCCCTGCCTTTGACGGCCACATAATTCCCCTCTCCTCAGTCATCACCAATCTGAGTGTGAAATTTGACCCTAATCTCTCTTTTAAGGCCCAAATTAGACATGTCTGTAAAACATCATTTTTTCACCTTAAGAACATTTCCTGCCTAAGACCTTCTCTCACCTTCTCTGATGTAGAAAAGCTTATCCATTAATTTGTTTTCTCCAGTTGGTGATGTAGACCAGCATATCTACCCTGTGCCCAGGCATATCAATTCAATCCTTTTTTCAATCCAAGATTGTGGCAACTTAATGTCTGTGTGCGTCTGTCTAAAGTTTGTTTTAAATTATATCCACCTTTGTATATTGCTTCAGCCAACTATAGAGAACAAAATCCTACACAACGCATACATACTAGTGTGTCTTATTTACTGTTTAGTGAACTTTTATTTCACCTTACCAGCACGATTTCTCTTGGGATTCTCAAATAGCTACCTGTGACACCGCCTGGGTGTGTTATGAATTAGACCAAATTACCTGTTCCTTCCTTGATCCTGGATCTGCTGGTGTGCCTTTGGTGGCTGGCTGGATCCTGGGTCGTCTCTGGAATGTGTTACTCTGGATCTGGTGCAGACTGCTGATCGGCTTTGCTGCTGTATCTCATCCCCGGCCTTCCCGGTTGCCTCCTGTCGTCAGTGCTTCCAGCCCATCGGGCTGCCTCCACCCGGCAGTGGACTGTCTCCCCTGCGGGCCCGGCTGCCTCCTATCGCAGGCTCTCATTGCCTGAGCATGGAGATGTACCAGCTCTTCACTGCCTTGTGTCTGCTGGCCTTTGTTGGGGAATATCAAGGTATTGACTACATCGCTAGTGGACATACTGCATCTCCCGTGCTGAACGTAACTAGCAAGGGTATGTGAATGAATATTCCCGGGAAGGTGGAGAGAGAGAAGTCGCTGTCACTGACTCTCTGCGGACCTTTTAACATTGATTCCACTTATGTCTCTAATGATTACTGCATCATGAACACACACAGCTTTTTTAAATTCAAAATGAGTTGTAATTATAAGAAAGATATTCCCATCAAATTGGTAATGCAAAGGCGTTTAATTGTTCTTACATTGCTCTTATCTGGAAATGTGTTTGTCAGAAATCGGGTCGGAACCCAAAAGCAGACCGGACACAAGCTATGGAAAGGAGGCGATGTTTATTATCAGGGTACAGGTCAGAACGAGGGACAAAAGGAAGCAGGGCTGGATGGTGGGCTGAGGACGGCTCGGGAATCCCAAGGGAGCATGGAGGTGGGTGTTAGTCGCGGCGTGGTGGACTGATCCGGCTTCGGGGTGTGTGTCTCCAGGTGAGTGAAAGATGAGATGGTAATCCTGTGGCAGAACAGGTGAGAACACAAAAAATGGCAACGGGAAGGCAAACAGAATAAGGCAGAGCAGAGCAGACAATTCAGTATGTATAGTAGTTGGTCAAGCGTCACATACAAATGAGTCTTAACGAACCGGCAGGGATGGGATGTCAGGACTCCTCCTAAATGCAGTGGGTGATTGGAGAACCAGGAACAGGTGTGTAATTGCAGACGGCGAACAGCTGGGCACCGGCATCACCCTGGAGCTGACGTCACGCTCCCTAGCTCGTTACCATGACAACAGACAGACACACGAAAACACACATCACGGAAGAGGGGCCATGACAGTGTTGCCAAATCCTGGCCTGCATAAGGTTGAAAATGTTTTAACACTCCTGCTGAATTTAAATCAAGAGCGAGGTTAGGTTTTATACATTTGAATGTGCGTAGTTAAATTGGAAAAATGGATGTGGTTCATACCTGGTCAAGTACTACTGATGCTGATGTGATTGTTTTATCTGAGTCGTGGCTCAGTAAATCAGTTTTACATAAGGATATATCTGTAAATGGATATAATGTTTATAGGACAGATCAACCTAAAAGAGGAAAAGGTGCAGTAATATATATAAAATGTAGGTATCATGTAAACGTGTTACACCAAGTCAGTTAGTAAACAATTTGAATTATTGACTCTTGCCTTGGAGATTTTTAAATGCCTTCATCTTACTGTGGTGTGTTGTTACAAGCCTCCCTCAGCATCCAGTCATGCTCTCCCCTCTTTAATTAGTCTTATATCTTCTATTAATTGTAAGGAAATTGTTCTTATTGGTGATTTTAATTAGAACTGGTTACAGCCAGTGTCTGATGATTTCAAAGCACACTTACATTCCTTTCAAGTGGTCAATAGTCCTACTAGACCCAATTTAAAATATCCAGAGAAATTTTCACCAATAGATTTAACACTAGAAGCGCCGGAAGGGGTCAATTTGACCCAGAGGTACCTAAAAACAATTTTTTTTTTAAAATGTTTTTTTTAACTCGATAAACTTACAGGAAGCTCCTTTTAGGAATGCTCCTAGATATGCATGCTTTATCCCCCACTATTTTTTAAATATAAAAATAACGAATGGAAAAGCGAATTTAAAGCCATCCGCATCTGGCAGAAAACTAATTAGGAACCATTAATTAGGAAATTAGGAAATATGGTTGTAAATGACGAAAATCGACTTACTTAGCCAAAATATTTTACACACGCCTGAGTGTTTTCTTTTATTGATCAGAGTTGATGTGATAAATAAGCGACTGAAACGTGTTTGTCTAATAATAATGTTGCGAGATTAGGCTACATTACGGTGCATTGCAAAACCATTCTCAACTAGGGTTAAACATACTGAAATTAAGAAGCAAACAAGTTTCAATAAATTGATAACTTTCTGCAGAGCATGTCAAACGCGCTCCTGCAAGTGTGGTCTAGATATCTTATTGAAACGGACATAATTTGCGTGGTAGGCTATTTGTTGAGACGTTTCTAACATTCGACTAAAATCCCTTATTCAGATTGGAAACATGATTTTGGAATAAAAATATTGTGCAAGAAGATCGTTGTCTATAAAAAATAATTGCGATCAGGCTCAAATAATTACGATCAGGCAGTTATGTAGGAATTGTGACATCCCTTGCAGGCTCAGTTTGCAAAGATTGTGAAGACTCCATTCCGCTGATTAATTTAAATAAAAAACATTTGTAATGACATTGTATTTATTACACACCCCACCACATCAACAAAATTTTATTTTTTCTAGTATCCAATTATTACATTATGTAAGGATATGGTGATGGGGTGAAGATGGTAGCCCACCAATAATTTGAATTGAATTAATTGAACTGACAGTTAATTTAATCTACTGAATGTCTACTGGAAGTCTGCTAAAAGCATGTTATGAAAGCTGTTATGAAAACTGTTTATTATGTGTACAGAGATTTACATTGTGTGTTTATAGCAGCACTTGACTTGGGATGAAATAAGCGCAGGAACTGACAAATCGCACATTAGACTGTGTTCATCTTTTATAGCCTAGGCCCACTCCTTACAGTAAGGCTTGATACTAAAAAAGGAACCGTGATGGGCTGTTAGCCTGAAATTATTAGTCTCCAATATGACTGTGCTGCCTGGATTTTTCAATGTTTTTTATCAATCGAGTTGGATCTTTACCCCACATTTTGCGTCAGCTTGGACGATTGGCTACCGGTAGACAAACAGCTAGAATGGCAGGTTAGGGACCACGGTAAAATGTGAAATCAAAAAGTGAAAGATGAATTGTAGCCTTGCAAATGCATACAGATGGCCTAAAAGTAACATGTTTACACAATCATGTAATAAGTGCATATAGAGATAGGCCTAAAAAAAATGTGTAAGTGAAATAAATGTTATGGGTAACCTTAAAATATTTTCAAATATGGTGGTAACAAGGTCAATTGATTAAATCCATTTGTAATACTTTGGTAAACAAATGCAGCTTGTGACATCAGATGTAATAATATAGATTTTTTGAGTAACTAAGGTACATTTCATCAAAATAACTGATTAAACTATCTATTAAAACATATTGATGTATTTTTATATTTGATGTTGTTACTGCAGATTACATCTGTGAGGGGAGAAATTACGGTTCTATACAAATAACCACTGATGGATATTGCGGGATGTATCAAAATGTTGTTCATAGATATTCTTGAAAATTTGAAACACATCAGTCTCTCAGCATTTTTACTGTTACAATAACTAAATCAAATAAACTAGATAAAAAATAGGAATTTAGGATTACTGAGTAAAGACATGTTGTAGCTAATCCTGAACCCCACTGACACTAAACACTCATATCAGAACATATTCTTATTCTTATAACATTTATTCATATCTTCTATTGTTTGTCACTTAATTGTTACTGTATTTTGCAGTTCTGCACTTTTGCACTTGCCAGTTTTTGTTTATTGTTATGCATCATCAGACCAAAGCGAATCCCTTATATGTGAAAATCTACTTGGCAATCTGTTTCTGATTCACTGTGCTATTTGGCTTGAAGTGATATAAGAGATATTTTTTTATTATTAGAAGAAACAGTATAACAAACTTTTGTTTCCCCCCAAAAAGTCCCCACACTGATTAATTTTCTAGTGAAAAACATGCATTTTAATGAACTATTTGTTTTAAATTAAACCAAATTAAAAATTCAAAATATTTTGAAAGTATTGATAGGCCATTTCATTTGTTGTTTATTTTTTAAAACTCACACACAGAATTTGGCCGTTCATTAAAAGTAAATTGTTATATATAAATAAAAAATTGTCTAAACACAAAATGAAAAAAAAGCTTTTCAAGCATGGAAATATGATGGATTTAATTAAAAAAAACTCTTGTTAAGGAAATTTCCTTGATCAGAACTCTAAATGGAAGTGCAGAGATAAAATAATCTTGGCAAATTAACAGTTTTATTTACTTGCAAGGAGAGACGTGTCAAAACCTTACAGAATAAACCTGTGAGGAATCTCTGAGGAAACACAGAACAGTCAGAGTACTTGTTAGAGTTAAAAGGGATGTTGTAAGATACTGCACATCTGTCTTATGTCAACAATACATAGGTTTCACCCAAAGGGCTGACTGCCCCCCCACCTTATCCCAAGGGACTAAGGACACTGCTTATTCATTCTCTAAAGAAAACATTTGTTCCTTATCCTTTCTGCCATAAAACTTTACCCAAGTAGGGGCAAGGGGAACATTGTAAAAGATAGTCAACCACATTCCTGAAGAACAAAGGACAGATACCCTTATTGGTTAAAGCAGATTAATAGATGGTCAGCCCAATGATCCGCTGATATTATTCAGACATGTCACAAACAAAGACCAGAGTTACATACCTGGTAATAGAAAAGCAGACATTTCTCAAATGTACATTAATTCAAGAATTTCCATAACACCCTTTATCAACATCTCAGATAAAATGGAAAATGGCATGCTTCAAGTTTCATATGAGCAAACGAATATTCTTTACAGACAATGTGAAGAGGCCATCGAGGCACACGTTAGGCAAACAATCCCCCAACCCCTACTAATTACCATGCCACAAAAATAGCTCAGTCCACACTGAATGCAGACTTTTGGTACGTTTCAAGTAAGCCGGTAGACAATCCCAACACCCAAATACCAAGTAAGCAGTTTGTGTAGGCTTACAAGAAATACACCAGACGTTTAATTTAACGCTTTTAATTCCTCATCTGTCAGTTCAAACCATTCGCACTCTGTGCCATGTCTAGCGGGCTCTTGCAATGAGTCACAAGCAGACTTGATTTCAGACTCTGACTCTAAATCATATACAATTTGAATGTCATCTCCGGCTTTGTCCTCATTCTCCCTCTCAATAACCACACATGGTTCACACTCCGACTCCAATTCGCCAATATTTTATATAATGTCTATAACTTGCTGAGCCGTATATTATACCCTTCGGGACACTGTAAGGAAATTCGCTACCAACCAAACCATGCAACTTATTGTGTGGCAGCCTGTCTACACAGTGAACTCCAGCCACAAACTTGCTAATTTATAGCGCTAAAGAAATTGTGCCGTGAATACAATTTTCCTAACAGCTTCGCCCATTCAGTTGATCAATAAAATTGTCAATTTCTCTCTGTGGTTTCGATAGGCCATTATAGCCTATGGAATAGTAAATAACTGGCTCAAATAATGCTGATCAGGCAGTTGTGTAATAATTGCGACAGCCTATTATGCTCACCTCACAAAGATTGTGAAGAATTAATTCATTGATTTAAATAAAAACATTTGTTGGAAAAGTGAAAGACGAAATATAGCCTTGCAAATGCATATAGATGGCCTAAATGCATATAGTCTCTCAGCATTTTTACTGTTACAATAACTTAATTAAAAAAACTAGATTAAAAAAATAGGAACTTCAGAGTAGTTTTGGATTACAAAGACGCATGTTGCTCTGTTTCCTTCCATAAATATCGCCCAGTCGCTTATGTTTGGGATGAAGGCATCAACTTATAAATGATCTCATCTCCTAAAATTCTGTGGTCCGTCGTGAGCAGTTTATGTAAGTACAATACAATAAATACACAAGAGTTGTTGAATTTGACCGTTTATTAAAAGTGAATTATTATATATAAATAAAAAATGGAAAAAAAAGGTTTTTAAGCTTTGAAATATGATCTTTAATTCCAATCAAACCCTTTATCAAAATCCTCAGATATAATGGAAAAATTGCATGCTTCAAGTTTTATATCAGCAAACTAATAGTCTTTCCAGACAATGGGAACCAAAAAGACAGGTGATCGAGCCACACATTAGAGAAACAATCGGATTGTCCTGCCAGCAATTGGCCGTAACCCTAACCCTCCTACTAATTGCCATACCACACGTCCACACTCAATGGAGACTTTTGATGCGTTTCAAGTAAAACTGGTAAACAATCCCAACTCCCAAATACCACGGTCCAGTGGCCATGTGAAGACATTTTTAGACTTTAGGCTACATTTCTCTTTTCGCATAACCACAATATCATAAGCTCCATGTGTGCATCACATGAATGAGTTATACGCTCCGATTATTTACTGAAACTTGTTTTATTCTTAATTTGAGTTGAAACCTAGTTTAGAATTGTTTTGCAATGCACTGTAATGTAGCCTAATTTCGCAACATTATTATTAGACAAATACATTTCAGTGGCTTATTTATCGCACAACTGTGATCGACAAAAGAAAAACAATCAAACCGGTGTAAAATATATTGGCTAATATTGTAAGTCGAATTTTGTCATTTCAAACCATATTTCCTAATGCCCATTAAAATGTATGGATATAAATATGTTGTCCCATTGCATTAATATTGAAATACACATGGTGTGGACATGTTATTTAATCTTTTAGGCCATCTATATGCATTTGCAAGGTTATTATTTGCTTCACGATTTTCAACAATGGTTTGGTCCCTATCCTGACTGTACAAACGTGTGCAAACACACCCACACCATTTTTTTAAGACCCTCTTGGTCAAATGTCCTTCTTCCAGTGCTAAGTGTCTTTGGCATTAGATATACGAGCAAGATGGGCCATCTACCGATCATTGTGTGTCAGCAACACCCATTCAAAACATGCATGGGTCAAAATGACCCCTGATGGCGCTTCTAGTAGGTGTCAATGGCTCAGCACTTCTGGTGTTCATTCTTACAAATGCTCCACATAAATACTCCTCAGTTTCTGTCTTTGCAAATAACATCTGTGACCACTGTGTAGTTGCAACTGTTAGACAGGCTAAATTAGAGAAAACAAAGCCACGTATGATAATCACACAAAATATGAAGCAATTTGTGGAACATGGTTTCTTGCATGATTTATCTCAGTTGGATTGGGAGAAGATTTACCCTATTCTAGATGGAGAAAGTGCTCACATTTTTTTCTACGATGGTTTTATGGGAATTATTAATAAACATGCCCCCCTTAGAAAATACAGGGTTAAAGATCGTGACAATGCATGGTTTTCGACTGAGCTGAGCTGATCTTCTTCACCAACATGATATGTCATGGGCCAAGGCCAGGCAGTATGACCGTGAGTCTTGGGAATAAATGCACTTTAACTATTAGAAATGCCAAAGCATTGTACTTTTTAAATGATACTGCAAACAATCTAAATGATCCTAGGAAGTTTTGGCAAACCATTAAATCTTTACATGGTCATAAAAATACATCAGACCTTCCTCCAGGCATTGTCAAAGATTCAATTCAGATCTCTGATAAAGTTCATATGCTTGATTGCTTTAATGAGCATTTTGTTACTACCATTTTTTATCTTTAAACAATACCTATCCAATACTTAAAAATGCTGTTACTGATGGTCATCAAATCGGAAATCAGCTGTTTGGTTTTAAACAAATTACTATCTCAGAGGTACATGATGCCCTCAAATCTTTAAATACAAATAAATCAGCTGGTCCTGATCATTTAGATCCATTCTTTTTAAAGCTAACTGCTGATTTCATTGCACCAATTTTATCTTTTTAATCTTTCGTTAAGATTCGGGATGCACCAATACCGGTATCGGGCTGATACTGGGCTCATGTACTTGTACTCATAGAAATATGCAGATACCACGCACCGATACCACGTGATGGAAACATTAAGTGAAATGGTTGTCACCTTTGGCCGCATAAGTATAGAATATAGAACTCAGATTGGTATAGCGGGAAGATGGAAATGTCAGCAATGACACAAGTCAGAGTGCAAGCTCTGCTCTGCTAAATTGTCAAGAGGAGGAAAGGAAAAACTCATTTAACACAAGCAGTTTGATCAAACAAGCCACAACACAGCTCAGAGTTCACGGAGTATGCTAATGCTAGCAGCGCGGAACCACAACAACAGCTAACTTTGCAGCAAACACTGGAGAAGCAAAATAAAATGTCCAGAGAAAAAAAATGAAAGAGCAGAGGCTCTTGCTGAGTTCATTGCACTTGATGACCAGCCATTGTCGGTTGTTGATAATGTGGGATTTTGATGGTAAAAGTCAATTTTATGGGAGAATACTGCCTTATTAAACCTGCACTAGTTAGGATTTTTTCTGGAAAAAAAACATTACAGCACTTTGCAATTACTCACCAGTCAGAAAGCGATTCCGCACCAATGCCCGATAAGAATGAAGTTCAGAATAATAATAATATGAAAAATAGAATCACCTGTTCCAAAAAAATAGAGCTAACTCAGAGTTTGATGTTATTCTCAGCCTTGCTATTTTTAGCTTAGGGTTCCTGGTTGCTAGCTATACAGAGCTAGTTTTGCTTCTTTGCAGTTTTCTTAGTGTATGCTGTAGTAAACAAGGGAGGAATTGGTAGTTTGTCATCGTGGTCTCTAGCTGCTCCCTATTGCATACTAATGCTATATATATCAAGCAAATCTCAAATCGCATACTATGTACTACAAGTACGAACTTCGCAGATGATGAAATACGTACTGTTTAGTATATAGCTGGTATGCCAGTATTGGGACCGATTGGGACACACTAACTTGTCATGAAATTGCGTCTCAACATTAGATCATTCTGTCACACATTAACATTACGCCAAGTTTGAATATTTAGCTAGACACCACTTAGCACTGTGTTAAACTGACTAACATTTCTTATGAACTTTACTTTCACCACAAACAGCATCTATTAAGTGTATGGCTTTTGCCACTGGCTGTTTTAATTAATAGCGTATTAGCCTGAAATAGGCCTACTAGTATCTTACCACATGGAAAAGTCATAAGAATTGAGCAATTGCTAGCAAGACTGAAGAAGAAATTTACAATGACAAAGCTATTTCATTTCATGGCAAAACAACGTTCGTTTTTCTTTCATTCGTGAATGACATTGATACAAAAACTATCAATATAGGTGAAGATAACTGGCTTTTTCGTGCAGCTTTGTGTACTTGGTATCGGTACTCAGTATCGGCAAGTACCCAAATACTACTCAGTATCGGCAAGTACCCAAGTACTCATGCTTGAACTCGGTCTGAAAAAAAGTGGTATCGGTGCATCCCTAGTTAAGATCAAATTAAATTACGTTAATTTGGAAATTGGCCCCTTTAAAAAGGAGGAGGTCCCACATTGTTAAATAATTATAGACCTATTTCCAGACTCTCTGTTTTAGCTAAAATCTTAGAATCACTTGAGAGTAAGCAACTAAAAGATGTTTTACTTACAAAAGTGTTCTAATCAGTTTATCAATCTGGTTTCAGAAAAAACCACCGCACAATTACTGCAGGTCTTAAACAGCAGGTCTTAATTTTGTGATCAGTTGAATGCCACTTGGGTGAATAAAAGTACCAATTTCCTTTTTCAAAACAGCAAAATCTGTACATTATTCCAAACTTTTGGTTGCCAATGTATATAAAACTATTTAACAGGGTAGCAAGAAAATGTTACCTATATTAATACAAATTAAATACATGTTAGGACACATTACTAAAAACAGTATTGTGACTAAAGTGCAAATAGTAAAGTTCTAAGTGAAAATTCTTACTTGTATGTTCCCGCACAGCAAAGTAACAATTGAAAATAAATAGTCAATGTGAATAAAACATTTACGCAATACTAACCTCACAGCAATGCACCAATAGAAAGGCTAAAAACAAATAACAAAATATATTAATATATGGACAACAAAATAACTACACCCTAATTGTGACGCCATGTACCGGCTCGCTCCCTCAGCAACAACACCAAACCGGCAAACGCAACTCACTCCACAGATCTCAATCACCGGAATTCTAGTCACCTGTTCACTCACCTGTTATCCATCAGCACCACTATTTAGTTCCCTTCAGACCTCACAGTCCTCGTGAGGTATTATTTCGCAGTCCAGCATCAGTCTTGAGCATTGCCATTTATAGTTTGTCTTCCGTGCACTGAATCGCCTTTTGTCCTCCCTCACTGACCACGTTTCTGCCTAATCCTCTTGTGCCTTCGCTAGAGATCTTGACTTCGACCTTCAGCCTGTTCCCGGACTCCTGGGATTACTCCTCCTGCACCTTCGCCTACGCTGATTGGACTCTCCTGGTTTTGACCATTGCCTGTTCTGACTGACCATTCTCTTGGATTTACGTTTTGTACAGCTGCCTCAATTAAACCAGCGCTCTGCGCTTGAATCTATATCTGCCTCCTGGGATTCATTACACTGATAAAGATATTTAACATGAAAAACTATATGAAGTGGAGAGTCTGGTAGCAGAAATTGAAACTTGAGTGTGTGTGTGCACAAAATCTGTTAAGTTCAAGTGTCCTTTGCTGGTCAGCTAATTTGATCAGAAAACCAAAAATCCAGTCTCCACATCAGACATCATGTCCTCAGTTGCCCGGTAAACCAAAGCTTCTCTTCTCTTTAAATGTCCTGAGCAATCAAGTGTCCAGGGTAGAGCTGTGGTGGTCATAGACGAGTGTAACGGTTTTTGTTTTGGCAACGCCTCTTCTCCCCATAAGAGCAGTTGGCTCTCCTTCATTCTTCAGCTGATTTGATCAGGTACTCAAACTCAGCAGAGCGACAGCTCGGAGAGCAAACCACAAATACACCAAGGTCAACCACCATATCAGACATCATGTCCTCAATTGCCCTGGCAAACTGCAGCTTCTCTTCAGCTGAAAGTTCTTTCTGCCAACTAGCCAAAGCCTGCGAAAGTACAGTAGACAATAAATTGACAATGCCAAAAGGGTAAAATGTCAAACTATAACCAGAAAATTAACCAGGCAAGCCTAGTTCAGTCGGACCTTACTGGATTCAATCCTTGGTCACCCACAGGAGAGGCTGTATCTTTAACCACTACGGCACGGAGCTATACATTTGCTGAGTGTCGGTATAGCGTCTCAACATTAACATAACGCCAAGTTTGAATATTTTGCTAGACACCATTGAGCTTTGTGTTAAACTGACTTGTGTTTCTTATTAAGTTTACCTCCACCACAAATAGCATATATGAACTGTATGGCTTTTGCCACTGGCCTTTTTAACAGCTTATTAGCCAGTAATAGGCTTACTATTATCTAATAACTTACTAATTGGAATAGTGATAACAATTGAGCAATTGCTAGCGAGACTGAAGATGAACTTTACACTGCCAAAGCTATTTCATTTCATGGCATAACAACGTTCGTTTTTCTTTCATTCGTGAATGACATTGATACAATAACTATCAATATAGGTGACTATCTCACTTTTTGTCAGGTGAAAAGATGAGAGAATCATGGAAACCCCTACTCTTTTACTGCCCGAGGGGTTGTGATATAGCCTATAATACCCGAAAAACCATGCACAGATGCATACTTTGAAAATCCACCAGAAATAGTTGCAATATAACTGTAAACAGTTCTATTTTAGGCTTACTATAACGTAGCTACTGAAGGTTGTAGCCAGCAAAGTTTCTGTCTATCCTGAACAAGTCCAAATGCATAATTTGTTCTGACACTGACGAGGCTCGAACACAAGACCTCTGGCTTGCTAGTCCATGTCTCTAACCACTACATTATTTAACAAGGGGTAGTCAGTCAGTCACTTACTCACTCAGTAAGTGACATTCGCTCTTCTTGGCCGGCTCCACTTACGCGGTCTGGCAAAAATCTGGAGTTGTGCAAACATTACAGCAATACTCTTCACATTTAAGGAAGCTAAAGGTGTTAGGATAAATTCAATAACATATTAAGAGGGATATACACCCATTTTTAGATGTGGCCTTATTTTATTATATTTTGTAAAACGATCATCACTTCCAATCAAATATAAAACAAAAAAAACATGTTTATTTCTTTCTACGCATTTATAAACAAACCTGTCGCTGGCGGCGCCAACTCCACTGTTTGATATCCCTCTTTGCTGCTCTGTCCAGGTTGTCCAACGAACAATGTTTCTCCTTTTGTGTCCAGTATCGGCTTGCAGCTGCATCTGAGAAGTCAAGTGTGATGTTTACTAGGTCAAAAAAGGCTTCAATCTTCACCGAATTAGGCTAATTAACAGTAAATACATTGTAGTTATGTAAGTTAGCCTACAACATAATTTTGATTAATCATAAATGTGATATCATCTAGCCGGATAATATAGCTAGTCTTACTTATCTAGCTATCTGAATGTTCATTTATTAAAAATTAAACAATAGGTAGGCTAGTATGACTTACGCATTTAATCTGTCAGCAAGTTTTTGCCAAGCTATCTCCCTCACCTTGTCAATTGCGGCAGTATTGCCCTTTTTGGTGATGACTCCTTTAAATTCCTCATAAAGTCCCATCAGCAGGGTTTGTTCCACTGTCGAGAAAATCACCGTTCTAGTTTTTGCTTCTTTTTGCGACATAGTATCTTCATTTCGATGATCGCCTGGTTCTGGGCTGCTTATGTACTCAGTGCGCGTGCAAAATGCAAACTTGTTCAAGCCTGGTTTGAGTTAACGTTGACAAGACGGGTAAATTGTGTTAATGGAACGGCTTGAGCCTAAAGTGGAAGTTGGCATTCATTCAAAGCGGGCTTTTTCAATTAAGTGCGAATTTCATTACCGGCGTTGATGGAATACCCCCTGGTTAAACAAAGGTTAAAGAAATATAAAAAATAAATAAATGAGACACCTTTATCAGCTGGCCTACCCTTCCGTTTAATCAAATTATACTGTACAATATTATATGACATTATGTATTACAATTTTAGTTTAATGTATTATCCTTATATGTGACAGTTCTTTATTTATTTATTTATTTCTTATTTTCTTTTTCATGCACTTTGAGATTATTCCTCTACAATGAAAAGCGCTTTACAAATGCAATAAATTATTATTATTCATTTCTAAACCTTTGTTTTGCATTTTTTTATTATAGGGTAGCCTTGCACAACCTAGTCAATCAGTGCACCTTAAAGAATTATGGGTGTGGTCTAGATTATGGTACTAACCAGAATAGATTTTTCAGGAATGTTTGCCAATGTGATACCTAATGCTGTTAGTCTTTTGTTAACATGTTTTTCATTTGCTGTTTTTGTTTTTTCTAATATTTTCTTGGTACTCCATTTGATGTGCAAATATTTGGGACAAAGACAGCAATAGTGGTTTTCAGACAATAATCAGCTACACTTAATGAACTGCTTGTTTGATTGTTGTTGCTTGATGTACAGTACTGCTTGTTGTTGTGATTTATGGCGCTTTGGTGCTACGTCATGGGTTTTGTTGGTCTGTTAGATGAAGGTTGATCTAATCACTTTTGAATTAACTTTTCTAAACTCCCATTGAAACACCCCATGCCCAAATGGTTTGAATGACAGCCTGACCAGACTGATATCTGTTTAGCATTTAAATATAAGTGCACTGGATAAGGTGGCTGTGTGAGGCGAATTATGGGGTAGAGTGTGAAAAAAAGTATTGAATCATTTGTAAATTAAGTTTATAATGGAAAAAACATGTGGTGTAAGTGAAGGGATCTGAATACTTTCAGAAGCCACTATATCTTTAACATTATGGAATGGTTTAATCGTTTATTTAGGACCACCTTTGAGCACATTATAAAACTGATTAATAATGAATGATTACAGAATATTAGGCAATAGTTGGATTCATTAGAAAATTAAGTAATTTGACAATACTAATTAAAGATGATTGAAAAAATCTCACTTTTATTTTTGAATAGTGCAATATTGATCACCAAAAATCTTTGATGGGAATGTTTTATTCAATGAGTGAAGCTGGCCATTCAATAGAAGATTTGGGAACCACAACACAACATTTCTGTGATTGCACGTACATTTTTACAGTGTAGGTTTTGACCTAAAGTTGCATAAAGCAGCTCATTGACAGGCGATTATGGGTCTTGTGTTTTCCCAATTCATGCTGTATGTCCTGATTATTTCTGTTATGTCACAGTTATTTTTCAATTATTCCAAAACTTGAAGGCTGATGGAACAATTTGAATTTAATTCAACAGAGAACTAAATTCTCCACATAATTGGACCATTCAAGAAATTAAAGAAATTTCAAATGAAATTGAGCTTATTCCTTACACAACCCCATTTCCAAAAAAGTTGGGATGCTGTGTAAAATGTAAAGAAAAACAGAATGCAATGTGCAAATCATTTAAACCATAGATACAAAAGAAAATAGTAAAAAGACAACAACAAATGTTGAAATAGAGAAATGTTGCTTCTTGAAAAATATATGGCCAATTTGAATTTGATGCCAGCAACACGTTTCAAAAAAGCTTGGACGGGGAAAAGTTGTTTAATGCTAAAAAAAACCTGGTGGAACATCTCACAACCAATTAGGTTAATTGGAAACAGGTCAGTAACATGATTGGGTATAAAAAGAACATCCCAGAGAGGATGAGCATTTCAGAAGTAAAGATTGGGAGGGATTCACCACTCTGTGAAAGACTGTGCAGGCAAATAGAGTAACAATTGAAGTGTAATGTTTCTCAATGTATAATTGCAAAGAGTTTGGGGATCTCATCATCTATGGTACACAATGTTATTTTAAAAAATCTGAGAATCCGAAGAAATCTCTATAAGCAAGGGACAAGGCTGAAAACCAATATTGGATGGCCGTGATCTTTGGGCCCTCAGGCAGCACTACATTAAAAACAGACAATTCTGTAGTGGACATCACTGCATGGGCTCAGGAACACTTCCGAAAACTATTGTCTGTGAACACAGTATTTCGCTGTATCCACAAATGCAAGTTAAAACTCTACCATGCAAAGAAACCATACATAAACAAGATCCAGAAACGCCGCTGCCTTCTCTGGGCTCAAGCTCATTTAAGATGGACTGAGGCGAAGTGGAAAACTGTCATGTGGTCTGACGAATCAAAATGAAAAATTATTTTTGGGACTTATGGACGCCGCAGCCTATGGGCTAAAGAGGAGAGGGACCATCTGACTTGTTATCAGCACACAGTTCAAAAGCCAGCATCCGTGGGGGTGCATTAGTGCACATGGCATGGTTGACTCACACATCTGTGAAGGCACCATTAATGCTGAACAATATATACAGGTGTTGGAGTGACATATGCTGCCATCCAGACAACGTCTTTTACAGGGAAGGCCTTGCTTATTTCAAGACAATGCCAAACCACATTCTGCACATATTACAACAGCATCGTTTCGTAGTAAAGGAGTGCGGAAGCTAAACTGACCTGCCTGCAGTCCAGACCTGTCACCCATTGACATCGTGGTGTATTATGAAATGAATAATACGACACATGAGACCACACACTGTTGAACAGCTGAAATCCTATACCAAGCAAGAATGGGAAAACATTTCATTTTCAAAACTACAGCAGTTGGTCTCAGTTTCCAAATGTTTACAGAGTATTGTTTAAAGAAGAGGTCATGCAACACAGTGGTAAACATGCCCCTGTTCCAACTTTTTTGAAACGTGTTGCTGGCGTCATATTCAAAATGGGCATGTATTGTGCCCAAAAGGAATAACTTTTCTCAGTTTTGTGGTAGAAATTTTCTTATTCCATAGTACAATTAAATCATATTGCTTATTCTAAGTATAATCCAGTAATTTAGTAAGGCCATTGTGTGTTTCGGCTCTGTTCACTTGTACAGGATGTGCCTACAACAGATAGCTATAGTTTTGGCTAAACTTCTCAAGGGCTGTAAACATCTTGTTATCTTTCTAAGCCGAGGTTCGCAGAGAAGCTGGTGAGACATGTAGACGAACCATGCATAGGAGGGGGAGATAGTGGGCTGTACTGAATGTATATAGGCCTGAGCTCAACCTTCAACTGAGAGCTCTTGATCTGACTCTGCTGAGAGTGTTGTTAACTGCTCCAGGTTTGCAAATCTTGAATAAAGCTTTACTTGTGAAAATAATCTACAGTCTCTGTGCCTTTCCCATTAGTGATTTCCACGACAATTTGGCGACGAGGATGGGATGGCTAACTCCGTTCACTGATCGTTCTCGGGGACTCCAAGGTTAACTGTGCACAGGGACCGCAACAGTGTGGTTCAGGGAGTTCACACTCCGTCTAGGCCGGAGCAGAAGGGACCCGCCTCAGACCTGGCAGGGAGCATCAGTGGATGGTTACGCCATCCCGAACATAAAAAACTAAAGAGACTGAGTTTCTTCTTACAATAACTCCATTAGGGGAAAAGGTTTTCAGGCCTTTTGAGAAAAGGTTTTCAGACCTTTTGATAAAACCTGTTCGGGCCCGTGGGGCCCCTCATGGAACAGGCTGCGCAGTAAACAGTTTTGGGAAACTGTAATTCATCGAGGATGAACATAAGATGCAGATGTATAGACAAGAGAATTGCTATGACATGGCATAGATGTATACATGAAAGATAACGAAAACAAACTAAAAATGTTATAAAAAACTAAATTAAACTAAAAAATAATAAAAACATTTAAAAGTAATAAATAAAAAGAGAGAAGAATTGACAAAAATGTATGGTTTGGTGACAAGTGTGAAAATAGAGATGTCTGCCTCATTAACTAAAACTCTTTTTTGTGTGTGTTATCATCTGTTTTGAGTACAAGTGACGGGGGAGCGGATAGACCATGGGGACTGGCAGCAGTAACAACCACACTTGCCTGCCGGATCCACTGATCAAACCAGTAAAGATAATGGTGGATAAGTGGGGCACGGATGTTTCAGGACAAGTGGTATTGTGGCACAAAGTATCTGATTTTCCATTAAAGGGAACATTTAGTGAGGCTAAGTTAAAAGAATGTAGAAGGAAGTTAGAAGAGTTTGAAGAGTAAGAAAGGAAAGAAAGATAAAGTAAAGTGGGATAACTATAGTAAGTGGGAGAGAGAGGTCGAGATAAGGACTGAGAGTGGAAGTAAGAAGATAAAGTGGGAGTAAGAAGTACAGTAAGGAGGTGATGAGAAAGTAAAGAAAAGGAATAGAGAGGATGACAAGTGTGACATTCCAGCTCCTTACTGTACTCCAATCCCTGCAGCTCCTGTACCAGCACCGGTCCTGGGACCCTCTCTATCTCCAACCCAGGCGCTGCCACTGCCACTCCTCTGTCCAAGGCTGGAAAATCTCATGGTCTCCCCTACAGGGTTTAACCCTCCGTCTGCCTCCACTCCCTCTTCCCACACCGCCTTCATTCCTTCTCCTGAACCAGCTCCCATGACTACCAGATGCGGACGATTGGCCGACCCTGACCAGGCGGGGTCCAGGAGGGGTTCAATGAGGACCTTCTCTGGTCCGCAGAGGGGGCATACCAAACTCAACTTACTCTTATCCTGGAGAGAATAAAGACTGCCAACCCTACAGTGACTGATTGGGCTGCAATCCACAGTTGTGTACAGTGTCCTAAAGAATCTCTGGAAGACTACAGAGACAGGTTGGAGAAGTGTTTCAGAAAATACAGTGGCCTGACCGGCTCTGAGAACTATAATAGCCTGCTAAAGGCTGCCCTATTGCATGGCCTCCAGCCTGCTATGAGCCAAACTGTGAAACTCACTTGCATTGGGTGGGACACAGTACCTCTACAGTCTGTGATTGAACATTGTAAACATGCGGAACAGCAGCAGCAGTTCGCTGATAACAAGGCTACATCCAAACAAGAAAAGGAAAACACCACGCTCCAGACTGCTCAGCTCATGTATTATTAAGGTCAGCAATTCGGCGGAAAGGGTGGAGGAACTGGTGGTTTTCGGAAGAGTGGAAGAAATCAAAAGGGAGGACGAGGGAGAGGAGGACAGGGAGGGATTGGGGACCAGACCAGAGATCAGTCATGTTACAATTGCTGTAAATATCGTCACTTTTATAAAGGATAGAGGGTGCCCTGAACCGGAGAGACAGAAAATTGTGGGTGGCGGATGGCAGACGGGACCACCACACCATGTCACACTCAGTAAACCTAAGGATGACTGAAGTATAGCGGAGACAGCTGACATATTTTCACAGAAGCAGATCCTTAAGAGATTTACCAAGTCCAAAGATACCCCTTGTGTTACCCTTCTGATCAAAGGTAAGCCCTTAAGTTTTGTATTAGATACAGTGTGCGCACTGTAGGTGCTTTTGGTCTAGAGATTGTAGTGATTGAGTCCTTAACTATGCCTTTTCTGTAGATGGCAGACGCGTTGCTAGGATCACAATACTTTCGGGGCTCAGCCCCCCCCCCCCCGCCCGGTCAATTTGAGATCCGGGTCTATTCAAAAAAGATCCAGGGCTATAGCCCCGGACACCCAGGCCTAACAATGCCACTGGTAGATGGTATTCCAAATCGGCACCAATTAATTTTATCTACATGTTGTTCCTGCAATTTGGCTGACGGAGACCTCATGTGTTGGGCATGAAAGTTAACTGTGAACCGGATGGTCTTGTGATTACACAGCCACAGGAGGACTGTCAGATATTGATGCTGTCTGATATTCAGACAGGTCCAGATTAGCATTATGCATGGGATTTACGACCAGATGCAGACGTTATGCGCAATGGAAACACAATGGTTCAGTCATGCCTGAAGCGGGATTGCATTGCACTTCTAATTTCTCCCCAATGGTTAGGGACTTAAACTACAAGAAGAGAACCAGGGTCTGAGACTGTGATATGCAGGAATGTATATATAGGACCAGATTACTGTGTATTAGCGGTCCAATTAACAAGCAGACAACAATCATTGTTTGGCTTTACTGATAGGATACCCCATATTTCAATAGTAAAGACAGATCAGGTTAACTGGGAGGATGCTGTCCCCTGGCTGGAAACTGGGAAACTGTGCTGGACATGAATGATTGGATTGCCATGGAAGATGGTTCTAAATTCTCCCCACATTGCATGTTTGGTGTGTTCCATGCTATCGGGCTGCCCCAGCCCAGCAGGGTGTTCATGGTGTTGACAGATCTAAGCCTCTATTCCAGATGGTCTCATTGCCAGTTGTTGATTCCCCGTTGCTTGAGGGCCTTCCTGATGCTTTGTGGGCTAAAGATAAGTTTGATATTGGACAAATGAAGGGTGTTCAGCTTCTCAAAGTCACACCCAAATCCACATTCAGGCCCAGTATCCTCTGAGTAAGGAATCTGAAGAAGGGATTGCTATTGTTCATGATTCCCTGGTAGGGAGGGGTGCCATAATACTCTGCCCTGATTCTCCATGTAACACTGCCATCCTTCCTGTTCGTAAAGCTAATGGGGATTGACGATTTGTTCAAGATCTTAGACCAGCTAATGAAGTAATACATGCTCGTTCCCCTGTCGTCCCCAGCCCTGTCACTGTCTTATCTGATGTTCCCCCCACCGCAAATTGGTTTTCTGTTATTAATTTGGCTAACGCATTTTTCAGTATTCCTGTGGCAAAGGAATCTCAATTTTGGTTTCCTTTTACGTTCCGTGGGAAGCAATGGACCTGGTCTGTCCTCCCTCAAGGGTACGCTGAGTCTCCAGCTGTCTTCTCTGCAGTGCTTGCTCAAAATTTGGAAGGGTTCATACCTCCAGCTGGAAGTAAGCTATTACAATATGTTGATGATTTACTCTTGTGCTCTGAGACTCAGAAGGATTGCGAAATTTATATCAGAGTGTTGTTGGAATTCTTAGCTGAGAATGGCCACAAAGTTTCCAAAACAAAAATTGCAACTTGCCCAACAATCTGTTAGGTACCTAGGCCATGACATCACAGCTAACGGTAGATCTTTGGGTCCAGAACACGTTAAAGCAGTGCTGGAACTCCCCAAACCAATAACCAAAGCCCAAATGACGAGCCTTTTGAGTATGGCCGGCTACTGCAGAGCCTGGCTTCCAGACTTTGCTGAAATCACACAGCCTTTGTCTGATCTCATGCATGGCCACAAAATGGCCATGAAGAACAACATTTTTGACTTCCCTGGATCGTCTCAAACTCTCTCTGTCTACCTCTCCCTGTTTAGGTTTACTGGATCATGTGAACCAGTTTAACCTCTTTGTCTGTGAAAAAAATGGGTTCATGTCTTCTGTTTTGACACAGGACCATGGTGGGAAGCAGCGGCCGGTGGTGTACTACTCCAAGCGTTTGGATCTAGTCTCTCGTGCTCTGGTCTGCTGCCTACGGGCGGTTGCCGCAGCTACTAAGGCTGTTCTGGCTTGTGCAGACATTGTTGCCATGTGCCCTCTCACTGTTCATGTTCCACATGCTGTTCATTCTCTCATCTCACAGGCTAAGACAGCACATTTGCACCCTGCTAGGTTACTGCACTACCAAAACGTTCTCCTGACAATGTCTCATGTTACGCTAAAGAGATGCACTGTTCTGAACCCTGCTACTCTTTTACCTACTGATGATGATGGTGACCCTCACGACTGTGCTGCCATAGTGGAAGAAGTCAGTAAGCCACGACCCGACCTCTCAGACACACCTATTGATAATGCTGATCTTGAGTTTTTTGTGGATGGCTCAGCCCAGCGTTCCCCCAAAGGGGAGCCCTTGGTAGCATATGCTGTCACTTCAGCATTAAAGGTTCTTGAAAGTGCTAGATTACCCTCACACCTATCTGCTCAGGCAGCTGAATTGTTTGCACTCACTAGAGCCTGTATTCTAGCCCAACATCAGTCTGTTAATATCTACACAGACAGCAGATATGCCTTTGGGGTCGTGCATGATTTTGGTACTCTGTGGCACCAGCGCAGGTTCTTAACAGCATCTGGTAAGACAATCTGTCATTCTAGGTTAGTTGCCAATCTACTGGACTCTATCCTACTACCAGACTCATACTAACGCCTCTGATTCCCTCTCTAAAGGTAATGCTGTAGCTGACATGGCTGCTATAGCTGCTGCCACGTTTCCTGTCTCCCCCATTTTGCAGATGGCTTCTCTGCCTCCAACTGATATGTTCTCTCTTAATGACGTTTCTGACTTACAATCAGGCACTGACACTGTGGAGGTCTCTCGTTGGAAGTGGTTGAAATGCTCCTTTGACTAGAAGCTGAAGCTTTGGGTTGGTCCTAATGACCTCCCTGTCCTTCCTCGCTCCTGCTACCCCTATGTTGCTAAGTTGGCACATGGCCAAGACCATGATTCTAAGGGTGGGGTTGTGAATATTGTACATAACTTTTGGTTTGCACCAGGATTTTCCCTATATGCCGAATATTTCTGTGCAAAATGTGTGATTTGAATGACAAACAATGTGGGTAGGGGCACACTGATGCCAATGTCGGCCCACCCAAGGCCTGAGGGCCTGTTTGATCACTTAATGATGGATTTCATTGAGTTGACTCCATGCCAGGGATACAAATATTGCCTGGTAATGGTGGATTCATTCTCCAAGTGGGTAGAGGCATTTCCATGCCAACATGCCACAGCTATCACTGTCGCAAAAAATTTGATGCGGGAAATTATTCCCAGATAGGGCCTACCATCAAAATTGACATCAGACAATGGCTCCCATTTTGTAAATAGTGTAACTTGAATGCATCTCCACTAGTCTGAAGATAGATCTGTGCACACATTGTAACTATCATCCCGCCAGTGTGGCTTGGTTGAGGGAGCTATTCAGACTCTAAAAACCAAATTGACCAAACTGATCGCTGAGACATAGGTGTCATGGTTAGCAGTGATGCCACTTGCCTTAATGTACATGCGAGGGAGAGAGCATCACATTACGGGTCTTTCTCCTCATGAGGTGATTTACAGGCAGACCAATGAGGATGATCACCACTCCTTTCCCACAGAATAGACTGACGTTGCAGGGCTGCAACAATGAGATGGTGCGTTATTGCATCGCACTTAACAATGTGTTGAAGTCTATTTTTCCAAGAGCGAAAGTAGCCCTGTCTGAGCCAAAAGGAGGACCACTCCACAAGATCCAACCGGGTGACTGCGTTGTTGTGAGGGACCTCCGTAGGAAGTACTGGCATCAGCATAGTTGGTTGGGGCCATACCAGGTGCTACTGATTACCCAGACGTCCGTGAAGGTTGCTGAGAGAGCTACGTGAGTCCACGCCAGCCACTGCAGGAAGGTGCCATATGACCCTGATTACGATGTATCAGCTGATGCCAGGACGACGACCACCACGATAGCCATGGAGTAGTGAGGAGGGCTTGCTGAAAGTCACGTTCATTGCCTTCATCATCAGTATTGCTCTTTCCGCCATTATCTGGACCATAAAGTCTGGGGGAACAACTGAGAACTTCGAGGGACCAACAGCAGCAGCATAGTCCAACAGCAGGAATGAAATAATAGCCACCTCAGTGCGAGCCCACGGCGGGTTCATGCCTGGAGTCTAGCAAATAACAGCAACCCCAGCCGTTACAGGAGGACCGCCGAACTGCATGATTGGGCAACGACCTACGGGAGGCACCACCATGAGAATGGCTGGTGGATGCTGATGAACCACACGTCATGAGGCACACCAGCCCCTGTTATGCCTGTGCACTCATGCCCCATTCAGCTGGGGTTTCACTACCCTTCTACCCTGAACCAATTGTCATCACTAGTATGTTATTGGCCCTAAATCCACAACATACAACTGACAAATTGTCTAGAAGAAATTGCAGGTTGCTCTTGTCTTGCGACTACACAGCCAGGTGCGACAGAACCATTAGCACGCCCCTTGACTCTAAACCCGACCTGATTCCCTTGGTGCCACGAATTACCCCTTTCTCTACAACCTGTTATTCCAGAGAAGATAACACAGGAACATTTATGGGACTATCGAAATGCACTGATTATGCTTACTATTACTATAAGCCTAAGGCCAGTGTACTTGCGCTCGGAATGATGAATCCTGGTGAAAAGTTTGCAGGTATAAGTTCTTCCTTGCGTTCGGTGCCTGATGATAACCGTACCTCACAACTCACGCTTCTCACACCTAAACCCCCCTACTTTGTACACATCCTGGCCCACAAGAGTGTGTTGGCCCCAAACATCACCGGGGCTGGCACCTATACAGACCACTGTTGGGCTTGTGGGGATAATGCATATGTCTGGACTGGGTGTTGTGTTTTTGTTACTTTGAACACCACAGTAAAAATGTTTCCTATTTCAAGTAAATTACACCATCAGGTCCGCAGGAGTGAAATAGGCTCCCCTAATCATGTTCCACTGGATGCCAGACGCTCTACTAGATGGGAGAAGTTCTGGTGTGGGTTAATTCCTTGGTACGGGGCTGTTGAGAATGCCCATGAGATAGATAGGATAGGTTATGAATTAGATACACTTGTCAATATCACTACTGATGGATTTATGATAATGAGGCCTGAGCTGAGGGCTTTGCATGTTATGGTACTGATACTTCTGAATGATTCTGATTCTTCTGGTTTTGATTCAGATGGTGATTATGAAGAGACAGAAATTGTTTTCCCTAATGCCTATCCCAAAATAGAGTAGCAGAATTCTTTCCCCCGTAGTTGTTTGTTTTATCTTGGCCTTGTTCACAGTTCTCCCACTTAACCTCACTTACACTGACCCAGACAACAGGCACATAATGTTATGCGGTTGTACAGGGGATCAATATGAAGGACATGGATGAAAACTGTAATGAAACTAAGTAAATGTTACTATTTTTATAATCATTGCTTGCTGAAATTATTTTTGTGACTGTAACATAAATAGTAAAGTATTTGTCACCTCCCATTCCTTAGAATATGGGAAGAAATGTTTATGCGTTATTAAAACATTGTTGATTGTTTTGCATCTAATCAATATTAGTTTAATGATAATTAATGGTAGAAGATTGATTTTTTGGATAATAATCTGTTGCTCTTGCTGGAATGTATGATGTACTTTCTACTGTTTTGTTTTTCCATTGGCTGTACTGTTTAAAAAAAAATTTTGTTGAGACTTAGTCTCAAAAGGAGGGAATGTGGTAGATATTTTCTTATTCCATAGGACAATGAAATCATATTGCTAATTTTAAGTATAATCCAGTAATTTAGTAAGGCCATTGTGTTGTGTTTCAGCTCTGCTCACTTGTACAGGATGCGCCTACAACAGATAGCTATAGTTTTGGCTAAACTTCTCAAGGGCTGTAAACATCTTATCATCTTTCTAAGCCGAAGTTCGCAGAGAAGCTGGTGAGACATGTAGACTAACCATGCATAGGAGGGGGACACAGTGGGCTGTACTGAATGTATATAGGCCTGAGCTCAACCTTCAACTGAGAGCTCTTGAAATGACTCTGCTGAGAGTGTTGTTAACTGCTCCAGGTTTGCAAATCTTGAATAAAGCTTTACATGTGAAAAGAATCTAGTCTCTGCGCCTTTCCCATTAGTGATTTCCACGACAGTTTCAACAATTGATATGTTGTATTTGTACTATTTTCAATTAAATTTAGGGATAAATTATTTGTACATCACTGCATTCTGTTTTTATTTGCATTTATGCAGCGTCCTAACTTTTTTGGAAACGGTTGTGATAACCTCTTTCACATGCCATCATTATCATGCTCAAACACAATAGAAGATAAAAGTAATTAAACTGAGGGCTACAAATAACAAGAAAATCAGTTGGTACAAAGATAGATGTGTGCTTACATGGGTTTGCACACACACGTACACACGCGCGCGCGCACACATTTGCACAGTCAGGAATTTGAACACTGTTTACTTTGTAAGTGCAATGGTATTTTCAAAAAACACTTTCCCTTGTGTATTTTCTTTTAGCACTGGTTTGAAATAAACCCATCATGTTCAAGAATGTGAAACAGAACTTTTCTTTTCACAATCCTAGAATCGGTGATAACTGGATTCATATGTGCCTTCCCAGCTCCCCTCCAACAGAACGGAATGGAAAAAAGACATAAAAGATTTTCATTCAGTCTTTGCAATTTATACGAAATTTAAATATGGGTCCATTAGTTTTCAAACTGTGGTCCTTGTTAAAAACAACTGGATAATTAGGACCAGACCCCCTATTTCTGGGACACAATCAGGCCTAAGAAAACGTAGGGCTCGAATCATTGTCACCTGCCCCAGGAAACCCACAGTTCCCCTCCCCTCCTCCTCGCCCCCTACACATGACTCCAGATGACCAAGAGACGAAATTCACCAGCAATCACATAATCTCGTACAACAGCTGGCACTACTCTGTTGGACCATATGGTTTTACAGAGCCTCATAATAGAACTTGAATGGCGCACAAACTTCTTTTTTAATTATTTTTTATGTGGGGTCAGATCAATCAATCAATCAAATTTATTTATAAAACCCTTTTTACATCAGCAGTTGTCACAAAGTGCTTTTACAAAACACCCGGCCTTAAAACCCCAAGGAGCAAACAACAGTAGTGTTGAATTTCAGTGGCTAGGAAAAACTCCCTAAGAAGGCCGAAATTTAGGAAGAAACCTAGAGAGGACCCAGGCTCAGAGGGGTGACCAGTCCTCTTATGGCTGTACCGGGTGAACATATTAAGAGTACAATTGTAATAATTAATAAGTGCACGTGGGCTGAGTCCAGAGTCTATTTAAACTTAGTCCAGGTCGGAAGCACGACCAGATGGACAAGGACAGGGACAACACAGGGAGGGGGAGGTGTCAGCACAGTGGCAGTTGAAATTGTCATGTATCGTCTTGATCTGTAACACAA